>JAKOGI010000001.1:2462500-2720000 GCA_029747015.1 Carnegiea gigantea | reverse complement strand
TCCATGGCACAGGCAAGACTAGCAATATTAAAGCGATTAGGTAGTGGTTCTCATATTTGAACTGAGTGGAGTAACTCATGATCCTTAGTTAATAAATCAGAAGAAATTGTAGTAGACAACCATGATCTAAGAAGTTGATATAAACACAACCAAATGAAATAACTAGGGTTAGGGTACTAAACGATATGATGATCAAGATAGATTATGTGGATTAGGTGTAATAATATTGTCATCAAAACTACCATGCACCTGCTAAGTGACTTGGAATGCAGTAAATTGGGTCATCTATACTAGAAAGTTTTCAACTTTCTCAAGAACTATTGTCACAAAATTGTGGATGTTAATAGAAAAGATACCTAGGTTTAGAGAAAAAAGATAAACCAAAAGGAGAGCCAAAATGATTCACCTAAAATAAAAGTGGCTGCTAGAGAGGAGAATGGATGCTACGGAGCAGTCGTGTTCTAGGCAAATGATGGTAAGGAAAAAACGTCATAGTTATGTAAGAAGCTCGGCAACATAAACGTAACAGATTGTGTCTGAGTCTAAGAGAAGAATGACACATTTGAAGATTGAGAGAAGGAGGCCATTTATGTGTGGCGGTGGCGGAAGGCAACAAACATTGGAGACGGAGAGAAAGAGAGAAATAAGTGGAGTAGAAATGGCGACTATAGAGGAATAAGGTGGGGATGGTGGAGACACATGATGATCACTGGTGAAAGTTGCTGCAGTGATAGAGGTGCTGTTGTTGTGACAGAGAGACGTGGTGCGGCTAGAGAAGAGACATCATCACCGGTGATGCTTAGGGTTCAGGGGAGAAAATGACGGAGAAAACTAGGGCCCAGCCTAGGAGACAGCTGCATGCTGTCTTGGAGAGGAAGAAACGACAGACAAAGGGTTGACAGCAAAAAATAGGGTCAATTTATGGCTCATGATACCATATGATTGTAACTCGAAGATTTTGACCAAGGGAGCATGGTTGTGTATTTACATTAAATCAGCAAAAATACAAAAAATAAGTGTACTGTTTGTCCTTTGTACACTATTAGTTTTATTTCATATTTCATGTGGTGTTTGCTTTAGCATTGCTAACTATTTTGTTTTGCTTTTTTAGTCATGCAGATGTTTGATATAGCCAAGTTGCCAAGGAGTCATGGAGTGACATTTCACCTAAATGGTGAGATAGATGATCATGTTTCTCTTAGGACCAGATTCAAGACTCTAATGCGGCGGTTAAGGAGAATTTGCTCATGGGGTGGTCAGACAGTTGCCCATATTAGATCTACCAACCCAGATCTTCATTTTCCTCTTATTCTTCTTTACATAGAAGGATCCCTCGATGGATATTGAATTTCCAATTGAAAAGGCAACTGTCTATGTGGTTGCATATAGGGTAGGTGCCAATTGAATGCAATTGCATGGTAGCGAATGGGGAGTTGCGGGTTCAGTGTTAGCTGGGTTTCATGTGCACTACCCTCAGGATGGGATTAAGGATACTAACATCGGGTTTGATCGACTCCAGTTTGCCATTCGAAGCCTCAAGACATGCAAGATAGGAAGAAACATTTTCATACCATTTGCGTGCACATCGCCGAGGCAGCACAATTCCATGCAATATCAAACACTCTCTTCCGTCTTGCCCCTAATGTGACTGGTGAACCCGTCTTACAAGCATGATGAATTTACAGCTAAACTGAAGATTATGATTATTAATTGGTCACGGGTTAGTAGCTATTACAAGACCTATGTAGAGACTGGAGAGTGGATCCTTCCACAGATGGTTCAACAACAGATCGGAATCAAGACTCCAAGAAACTGTAGAGGCATGGTAGCATTGCTTTTGTATAGAAAGGAGTAGACATGCTTCTGAAAATTCACCACCAAAAACTTATCGTAATTTCCGCAAATATATGGTTTATCGTTGCAGTACTTACGATTTCGTCCTCAAGGATGGATTATAGAATTAGGTCACACCCTAAATCTAAACTACCGACGTAACCTAAGTTAACTGATAAGAACAACTTAGGGAAATTAGCTTGGCTAAAGTTGTTGGAGCTCTCAATTTAGATAGAATAGTAAACTGTCACACATAACTACTAATCCAGAGGAGAGAGATCAACTATGTTTATGACAAAACAAGTTAATTGAGACTTGCAATTTAAAGTGAACGATCGACCAAATCAACATCTCCCATTACACTCAAGCACAACTTTAACTAATCATGAGCACGACATCACAAAGCCTGAAATTCAACATGCTTTATATCTCAGTTAAGAAATCAAACAAGAACACGAGACTAACCCCAAAAAAAATAAAAATGCAGAACTAAAATTCAGCAGCATATGAGAGATGGAAATCAGATTAGCGCATCTTAAGCACAACCGAAACGTAAATTTGCATAGACCCAATGATAATCAGTAGCCGAAATTCATCACAATACCAAAATTGAGAAGTAGAAGGGGAATATTGCGATGTGCAAAGGTCGAAATCCTAGACCCAAACTCATGAATCAGAAAGGGAGTGAAAACTGGTTTTCACATCAAAACCTAGCAAATTCAACTCCAAACCCATAAATCTCTCTTAGATTGAACAAGAATTGGAACAACTCATAAATTTAGCCCCAAAACTACACTTCTCACTCCAATTACAGAAAACACCCAAGTCGAATGCACAAACTTTGTGGATTACAAATGGATCTGGACGGCTAAAACAGAAGAAGAAGTAGAAAATCGGAAATAAAATCCTAAAAAAACACTATGCTATCTGCCTCTCGCATGCACTGCCTTCGACCTCCATTTTTAAAGCCCTCCAATACTGCCGTCCTTCAAACTTGTTGATGGCTTCATTAATTCGAAATTAAGCATCCCCCTTACTGGTTAAACCGTCAAACTGAAGATGACAATGGAAGATAACGGTCAAGAGGAATTAAAGCAATGAATGATGAAGGAGATAGAAAGTGATAGCAGCGGTTATGGTGGCGCTTGACGGGGGAGACGAAGACGCTATGTTTTCGATCTGGGTAACGTAAGGAAAGAGGAAGAAGAAAGGGTTTTTTGGGGGGGGGGGGGATAACCAGGCTCACGCGCCCCTTGCATGGGTTTAAGTGAGAAGGAAATTGCCGGGTTGGACCGGGAACAAAGAAGAAAAAGATTGGGCGGACCCCTGAGCAAAGGAAAAAAAAGAGAGCCTGAAAAGGGAGCTGGGCTGGGCCTCCAGCTGGACCGGCCGGCAAGAGAGGAGAAAATGGGAAAATTGGCCGCTGGTGTGAGGAAGAACAAACCCGTATGGGCAAACAGAGGGGAGACAGAAGGAGTTGGGTCAGGGACACGGGCTTCGATTCTGGGCTTCTGCTTCCTTTTAATCCAACACCATTTCCTTCCCAACCTTCATATCTATTTTATTCAAATCTCTATAATATCTACAAAAAATAAATAAAAAATATATCAAAAATTTAATTAACTAATTTATTATGAATAAATATTAGGTAAAAAAAAAGTATATAAAATATTATAATTTTGGGTTGAAGAAACTAACGGAAAGGTATTCTTTACTGGAAGTATCACCCTCTTCCCATCACCAGACACCAGTAGTAGTCAACCGTCTCTTTCTCCCCTGGTAGAAATTTGGTGTGAAGAAAGAGGAAAAAACTTAAAAAACGGAGAAGCCTGTCCGAATTCTCATTTCTGTCAATCACAATGGTACCTTGTGTCTCTCTCTCCTCCCCACATTCCCTCTCCGCAATCCACCTCTTCAGCCAGAACCTAAGCATCTCCACCGTGCGTTTTCATCATCACTTCCCCAAACTCAGACACCCACCTCTGCAACCCCATCGTTTCACCTTAAACTCCCTCCAAGACGATGCTTCGCAATCAGAAGCATCCTCTTTCACTCCAAAATCGCAGCTTCGGACTCTATTCCCAGGTGGGTATAAACGGCCGGAGATCAAGGTGCCCTCCATTGTGCTTAGATTGGATGCTGATGAGGTTTTGGGGGATAAATCTGTGTTGGATTTGGTCGACAGTGCTATAGCAAAGAGGGTTCGGGTTGTGGTGGTTAGTGGCGGCGATGGCGGTGGTGGTAAGTTGTATGAGGCTGCATGTTTGTTGAAGTCTGTCATTAGGGATCGGGCTTACTTGTTGGTTGCTGAGCGTGTTGATATTGCTGCTGCTGTTGATGCAAGTGGGGTTGTCTTGTCTGATCAAGGTAATCTTAAAATACATTTGCATTGTACTAATTGATGTGGGGTTATTTCTTGCGCTTTTCTTGGTTCATGTTGTAATGGAAGTTCGATTGGTGTTTCATGATGTGAGGACACTCAGGTGTTAAATTGTCTAAGTCTTAGCAGTCTTTGCGGCCAGGGATATTTTGGACATGATTAGTATATATTAATGAATCAGTTCATGTGATTGAAGTGTGGTATGAATGGCTTGAGATATACGTAGAACAATACAAGTGCAACAAAAGTAAACTTCAGGAAATGATAGGTCAGCTAGCTCTTTTTCGCTTTGAATGTGCAACATTTTTGCAATGTATAACTAGCTACTCTTCTTGGTCAATGCAATTGAGACTATTAAATACTTTATGATTAAAGCATAATTCCCTAGTTCATTTAGGGGAAATGTTCTGCTCTCTTTATGAGCTTATAGTATATGATTAAAGCCATTTAACGACTTTGCATGCATTTTGATCTAATGTTTAGTTCGTTGTTTTGATATGCTGACACTGCTTCCATGTGATAGGTCTTCCTGCAATTGTAGCCAGGAGTACATTGATGAGTTCTAAGTCTGACTCAGTGATTCTTCCAGTGGTAGGGAGAAGTGTGGAAACTGTGAATGCTGCACTGACTGCATCTAATTCTGAAGGTGCTGATTTTCTTATTTGTAGTTCTCTTGTGGAACAATGGAGTGATCTGTTGATGCTGTCAGTGAATGAGAGTGTGAAGATCCCAATATTTTTTGAAACTAGTTCAATAAAAAATGATTTGTTATCAAACAAACTATCGAAGTTCCTCATATCTGGTGTTATTGGAGTTGTTACTACCTTAGAGGAACTAAAGTCGATTGGTGATGTGCTTAGCAAATTGTTGTATGAAACACCCACAGCGAACAAAAGAATCACGGATGAGATTTCGAAGTCCAATCAACTCAACATGTTGAATACCACTAATGGCTACGCTGGTGAAGCAGGGATTTCTAGCTTTGTCAAACTGGAGGACAAAGAAGTGCAATTTATTAAGAAGGAGAGACGTCTGTTGGTTGAAGCAGTTAATGCAATTGAGAAGGCTGCACCACTGGTGAACATTTATTATTAACATTGGGTATCTGAATTTAATTAAAATTGACATTTGCTTAGTACTTTCTATTAGTACCTGAATTTCTGACTTGGTCTTGGTTTCTAATGCAGATGGAGGAAATTTCACTTCTCAATGATGCTATGTCTCAACTGGATGAACCATTTCTGCTGGTCATAGTGGTAATTGTGTGCTGAACTTCAACAAAACTCTGATTCCAACGATAACATGGGTATTAGCTCTTAATTTCAATGTAATCTTCCTTTTACTACTTCCTAGTAGGGAATTTAGTTGTGGTGGGTTGTTCAGACTTCAGAGATGTGAAGTCATATTTTCTTCTCGGTCTACTTGTTTCTGCACAATGCACATAATAGAAGTGAGTTACCTACTGACATTTACCACTTGTGTCAACCAAGAAGGGTAATTCATCTGTAGTGTTCTATGTCTTTGGTTCTAAATACTTGCCTAAATGACGTCCCTTTAGTCTTTGATGGGCTTTTCCGCATAAGATAGAATAATAGTCCAACAAGTTTTCTTGTGTTCGCATGAGTTAATGAGATATCTCAGATTCCACTTCCTCACTCATGGCCTTGTTTTTAAGTTTCCCGAAGTTTGCCTTCCATTTTACAAATCAAATGCTATATGATAAGGCAGATATGAGAGATACTGCCGTTCTTTGAAAAATTAGGCAAAGCCAAATGGTTTGTCTCTGGTCTAGCAAGGGCTTAAATGTACTTGTTTAACTTTTGTATTAGTGTATTATATGGTGTGAATTCGGTTGGTTCTGTTTCCTTCTTTGTTTGATATATCTCTGCAATTTTGTTTTAATATGTGAGTGTAGTGGCCTGAATATCTTGTTCATTTCTTCAACTAATTGTGAACTAAAATAGAGGAGAAACACATATAGTTACGTAGGAGAAATGAGGAAAAAGTAGAAAATGCTAAATAGTAATTGTGAAATGCTCAACGGATACCCATTCTGAAAACAAATTTTATGCTCTAAATATCCTACTTTTCGTGAACCCCGAGCTCTAACAATGAAAATGGCTCTGCGAGGAGTCAATCTTATTCGCCAAGATTTTGCAGTTAAGCATTCTCATTTCTGGCATCATCATTGGAAATCTGGGAGCATGTAAGCGGGAAATAAGCTTAATAATGCCTACTCCTAAGTCCACACTTAGTACAGTCATTGATTTTATAAATAATGCTCCAATAATTTTCCAAATTATTTTCATAATAATACTGATATTATTTTTTTTAAAAAAAGTTCTACTTCTTTTAAGAACAGTTAAGTGATTGATGTAATAGAAACGGTGAAGGTTTACGTGTTTGGAAAGTAGTACCTTTTCAACAGACTTTTTGTTATAGAAAGAGTCAGTTTTGCCCATATCTTGGTGTAATTCTTTTATCTAGTGATACATTTGATGCCAAGAATGGCTCAAGATTACTTGAATAGGACTTGTGTCATCTCTCTAAGAGTGAATTCTGAGATGGATAATATATTGGAACGAAGTGTTTCTCCTATGAATCATGACAGACCTCATGCCATGGAATGTGTCAAGAATGTCTCCCTTGATGTTGCATTGATTTATAAGGAAAAAAAATTCAGTGATATGACATGTCCCTTTGAGTGAATTTGAATATTTTGTAATGATGTAGAATGGAATTCTCTAATACTAAAGTGATGTAGGACAGGGTGCTTCGGTGCTAATTTGGTGTCGGTTAGGATGCCAAACTGATGTAGATGGAAGGGAGAGAATTTTAGGGGGAATGAGAATCAGAAGGAGAGAAAAGAGGAGGATTAAGGGAAGTAGGGGAAGGAGAATAGAGAAGAACAATGAGAAATCATGTGTATCTGTCTGTTAAACTTGAATAATCATCCATGCATAATGATATCGTGGGACAAACCATCTATGATCTATTTATCTATTCGTAATAGCCGAAGCTGAAGTACTTTGAATATTTTTAGGAAACTACCTGAAACATTTCCACATCGAATAACACTGCTAAATAGCTTTGTTTTTGACTGACATATTATGCTGTATAGTAGTCTATACAGAAGTGACCTGTACTATATATATAAAAGAAAAGTTCATGGTTCATGTTTATTGCCTGTATTGCTTATTTTAGGCTTCATTCAGATCTTCATCTCCATTTTGTGAATGTAGCATTCACTCACTCAGTTATTGTTTTATAGGGCGAATTTAACTCTGGAAAATCAACTGTCATCAATGCACTTCTTGGGGGGAAATTCCTGAAAGAGGGCGTAGTTCCTACCACCAATGAAATAACCTTTCTTCGCTATTGTGATTTTGACTCTACGGAGCAGCAACGTTGTGAAACACAGCCAGATGGTCAGTATATCTGCTACCTATCTGCCCAAGTTCTAAAAAAGGTAATTGATGACAGTAGATTTTTGCTCCCATGGTTTGTGCTTCTGTTTTCTTCAATGAGCTTCAAATGACCATGTATGTGGATATGCAAGAATGACACTGTGCTGGTAAAGTTTGCTTCTGTATTGGCATAACTAAGTTTGCTTTATTTGTATTAAATGGAAAGGTTCTTGATGTAGAACCATGGGAGAGAGGCGAATTCCATGCTTTTGCACTAGTTGGAAAACCTTCTAGGATGTAGACTGTAGCCGTGAAGTTCCGGAGTTTATGCTATGAAGCACTCATTGGCCACTACAGAATGACATATAGCTTGCTGATACCTAAAAAAAGGATGTCTCAAAACTTTTGTATGTTCTTATGTAAAGTCACTCACATAAGGATGAAGTGCCCTTTTCAAGGCCTACCATTGTAACAACAACTATTTTTCTACATATGAAAATATGAATATTGATAAATTTTAGGAGTTGATGAGTATTAGAGGTCAGTGACACCGTTGATTGGTCACTGATGCGATGAAGGCAATGCAAGGAAGTATACCAAATTGGCACTCATTTGAAGTTAAAGTTAGTCTCATAATTCTGCAAAAGCCTGATGTGAAAGGTAAAAAATTATTTTCATGGGCAAAAGGACAAATCTGATATTTGTTTCATGGTTGTCTTCCTTTCATCTAGCACAATATAATGTCCATTGTGTCAAAATAGTCAACTTGTCTCATACGGCACACCATTATGTAACAATCTCACATGATCTCAGCCTTAAACAATTTTGAAACTGCATTAAACATTAAAATTAGTCATTCAAGGCATATTTTGTAGAGTTGTTTGTGCATTTTGTGCAAAGTAAAAATCCTTCACTCTTGCCAATATGAATTACCATATTTCCATTCAAAGTTTGAAACCTGTCAATTTAGCCACAGTGGCTTGATGTATCTCATGCAATATGACCGCTGCTTCTGGCTCTATTATGATTGCTGTCAAAACTGTGCGTGCAATTTGTCATATGGATATGATAGATACACCTTTTTATAGGATTCTTCTTGGAGAAGATGTTTCAGGGAACAAGCTTTAGTCTCTGTATTTCTGATGCGGCATTGATCAGGAACTGCGAGGTGTTACTGAATTACTGTCATCACCTTGGAGTTAACTATAGAATTTGTTTTGTGCTTGGGAATCTGTCCAATTCACTTTTTTAGATCTAACCAAGTTGCTTTCTCTTTTTCTACGACTGTTGTATACTTCTACATGCTGCACAGTGCAAAAGCGGGCTGGAAAACACTGACTTTTACTCAAAAATTACCTAACTTTTTCATTTGTATCTGAAGTTCACAATAATTGAAGGTCAAGTCACCGACTATGCATGAGGACACTTCTTTGATTCAGCAATCCCTTGTGGTGTCTTGATCTTTCTCTCTTTCACCTTCTTTTTCTGTCCTTTTTTCCATCTCTCAGCCTGTACTCGCAGGTGCTCAAAAGAAAAGATGGCTTACCTAATAGTTGTTCGGGGAAGGCCAATGTTGGGAACAAAGGAGATATTAGTGGTGTATTAGATAGGCATTTAGGTGATTTTTATATTAGGCTTTCAGGGCATTTGCTTACTCTATTAGGCTTTTATGGATAAGTAAATAGTCCCTTGAATACCTTATATAATAACAAAAACTACTTACCCTGATAGCTCATTATTCTACAGTAGACATTGGCAAGCATATATAACATTAACGCTCCACAGATTGCCTAGAACCAAGTCACCCAAAATTTTGTCGTTAGCCTGAGGTCAGTTCAGGTGGATGTCACAAGAATTGTTTGGAGTGTGCTGATATCTATTATGACAAAATTTGAGCCAGCGGCTCAATATTCTATGTGAGAACAAAGCGCATTACAATCTGTCGTGATAATATGGTGAAGGAAATATGATGTTAGAGTCAACCACACTACTTAACTAGAAGGTACTGATAGGGTGTTCCGTTGGATGTCAAGGGATGAAACTTGCTAACTTAAGGTATTAGATCCCCATTCCTTGTGTTTGGCTAGTGTTTTTAAAGTATGAGACTTAACGTCTAGTAGTTTAAGTTTCCCCTCAAAACTAGGGCACTGGTTCACACCTACGTCCCGCTGGTCTGTGCCCCCTTCCCTAGGGTATGAAGTAACATACTTTCCTTGTATTGAATTCATGCCTTGATTAAACACAATATGTGATTTCATTCATGATTCATTGCATTTTGCTTTTGGTGAACAGCATGGACCCTTAAGCAGTCCAAAAGAAAATTGGAATATTCCAAGGTCTTTGTATGAGTAGGGGAATTTAGCAGAATAGCTGTTTAACTCTAAATTTATCATGATTGCTTAATGAGGACTTCCATCATTCTTTGCTGATATGTTGGGGACTGTAAGATAACGTCTGTGCTTTTTTGTATAATGACAGGAGCCGGCGTTTGCTTATAACTTAGTTGAATGAACTTTTAAAATGGCATTGGATCACTTCTAGGGGTATAAATAATAAAGAATGCTTATATTGCCATTTGAGCATGTGTGGTGCATCTTTTCCCTCTTAAAGGATGTAAGGTGTTACTTCTTCATATGATACTCTCTAGAAGTCTTCCTGTAATGATCTCTGTTCTTGTGATACTGTTCATTCATTAATTTTGCATGTCTAAAGAAGCTGCTCCTGCCTTTAATTGTGTTTTTGTTTTTCTTCTATTATTTTTATTTATTTATTTATTGCAATCAGCTGTTTTGTCAGTTGAAATATATTGCCTTTCTCCCTATTGATGCAGATGGTTATTGTGGATACTCCTGGAACTAATGTCATTCTACAAAGGCAGCAGCGCCTTACTGAAGAATTTGTACCTCGGGCTGACTTGCTTCTTTTTGTCCTGTCTGCTGATCGTCCTTTGAGTGAGAGCGAGGTACTATTTACTCCTCATGGTTTTATTTCTTTACTTCGTAATGGCTGAGTTGCTCATTCAACTATACATCAATGCTTTGGTCTTTAGTTAAGTAAATGTGTCACAATTATCATTGTCCTTATTGTTGCTTATCATGGTATGATGTCATGATTTGTTTGCGGAAGCCTGTGTACAAATTATGGGTGATAAAATCCTATTAGCTTTTCATTATAAACTAGTAGGATTATTCATGTGATGAAAATGTTCCCTTTGATATTGAGCACGAGGCAAAGATGATAGTTTTTCTAGGAAGAAGGAAGAAACGTTTAACCTATCTCCTTTTTACTACTTTATATAAGATTAAACACTTGCAAGTTCCATTTCAAATTTTGGCTGATTTCCGTCCTCAAATGGGAGTTTTTCAGGTCACATTTCTTCGGTATACACAACAATGGAAGAAAAGAGTAGTCTTCTTATTAAACAAAGCTGATTTGTATAGGAACTCCAGTGAGGTACGTATTTATCTACTATATATGTTGGAATAATGCTAAAATTGCATCAGCTTTTTGTATGTAAGAGATCTCAATGATGTGTCACATTGTGATTTGCCTTGTGCAATTCATGGCTGGTAAGTGAATGTAACCTGGTAGAAATGCCACTTTGTTGGGTTATATATGGATCTCATCTCCTTTGTGGAGAGCATGAGCCTTGCTAACCATATCGAACCAATGAGTTCCTTGAAGATCTGCCTGGGGCTGTTTGCAAGGGGTCTCTTGTCTGCGCTTTTCCTTAAAATTGACTTGCAAGAGATTATTTCTATTGTACCCTAGATTTAAAAGGTCTCAATTGGATACTGACCTCAAAAAACAGCAGAGGGCAGTCTGATGAGAGATTTTCTACGAATTAATTAAAGAAAAGTAGAAAATTGTTTAGAGGTTGTGACTAACAGTCCTGTTTGGTAATCCTCATTGATTCTGGACTTGATGAAGTCTGCATTAAAATTTCATGCAGCTTGAGGAAGCAATAAAATTTGTCAGTGAAAATGTTCAGAAGTTGCTGAATGTAGATCATGTTACAGTATTTTCTGTGTCTGCACGGTCCGCTCTCCAAGCAAAACTCGCTGCCAGTGACATTGGGACAGTTCAATTAGATTTGTCAGTGTCGGATACTAGCTCAAGTACTGACAGCTTTGAAGATTTTGAGAGTTTTTTGTATGGATTTTTGGATGGTTCCACGAGTGCTGGGCTTGAGAGAATGAAGATTAAGCTTGAAACACCTATTGCAATAGCAGAGCGACTGCTGTCTTCTTGTCAAACACTTGTGACACAGGACTGTCGGTATGCTAAGAAGGACTTGGCATCAGTGAAGGAATTGATGGGCACTGTTGAGCAATATGCATTGAGAATGGAAAATGAGAGCGTTTCCTGGAGACGCCAAATTTTCTCGCTGGTACGCAGCTTTTAGTTTACATAACTTTGATACTTATATTAGTGAGGTTTAAATTACATCTCTTGTCTAGGTTTATATGTAATGTGGTTGCACATTTAAATGCCAAGTGCCTTGGGTGTCTGATTTTTATCAATTTAGGTTGAGAGTGCAAAAGCACGGGTCTTAAATCTGGTGGAATCTACTCTTCAGCTCTCAAATTTGGATCTTGCTTTGTCCTTGGTTTTCAAAGGTGACAAATCTGCTTCAATCCCTGCCACACAGAGTATCCAGAATGACATTGTTGGCCCTGCACTATCTGATGCTCTAGTAAGTCCTTGTTACAGAATTATATACCTGAATAATTTTGTTCTTGCTAGCAGCTTCTTTTATATTGACTAGTTTTTTGGATGTAGTGTATAAGAAGTGATTGAACATCTATCTGTTTTCATCATCTCCTTGGGAGATGTTGGTTTCATTTTGGACAAAACAGAATTCTTTGATGTAATGCCTTTCTTGCTATAAATGTTATGTTAGTTGTTAAGAGGAATAATAGAATATTTGTGGGTAATGAGGTGGTGTAAATTGTATGTCGCGTTGATGTTTTCTTAGCTTCATAGCGATATGTTGTGCTTAGGCTTTACCATTATCTCTTGAAGATATTGTGACGGGACATGTATTATTTATGCCCTCTTTTCTGAAGTGATTTCCCTTCCCCTTTGGTGTCTCGAGTTTGACTGTCTGACTTTAGTTATCAGTTGGAAGTTGTGCAAGTGTACTGTGTTGACCTTCAAGTCATTGCTACAGTAAATGAATCGAGATCTTTTAATGTTTAGTGACTAATAGTTGGTAAATGAGAATTGCCAATAAAATGTTGCATAGCGTTTTTTTGAGTTCATGAGGACTATCATTTTAACAAAGGAGTTGAATTTGTCCAACAAAGGAGTTAGTTCCTTTGTTTGTGACTTGTAGTCATCTGTTATGTGGATTCCCATTCCTTTTGTTCCTCTACTTCCTCTCTCTTTTGATAATTAAATTTTCGAATCAATTTCAAGCACACAATTTTATTTTCCTTTTGGGATCGCTGACAATGAAAGCTTGGGAGGTATCAAATGTTTTAAGACACAAAAGACGCAACTAAAAACTTATATATGACAAGCATGGAAAAGAGGGAGGACGTCAGGAAGAGAGGAACAGAGTAGTGGATGGCAAAGAGAGTTAGAAGTACTGGGTTTCGAGAGAACTGGCTCACTGAAGAATAGGTTTTTATTTATTATTTATTTAATTTCTTTAAAATGACATGTAGTGCGCATGAACTTGGCCCCTGGATAAAATATATTAACTGTTTCGCAAGTACCTAGGTTTTTTTTCCCAATTCCTGGTTCCTGGAACTGCAAGTTCTCCTAAGCAGTTCTCGATTCCCATTCCGGGTATTTATTATTTATTTTCTTTAGATTTAGTTCCGAATTTTAGGGAATTTGTCCTCGTCGTTATTTCCTTCACCTTTCTTCGTCTGCTGGCAATTCTTCCTCGTCATTATCAGATTGCGACTTTCCATGGAATATTATCTAGAAGTCCTTTTGTGTATGGCAAGCTTCTCAAGGCAAGATCTTAACCTTTGATAATTTACAAAAGAGGGGTAAGATCTTGGTCAATAGATGTTTTATGTGCAAAAGTGGTCTAGAAACTACAGACCATTTACTTCTCCATTGCCCGATTGCTAGATGCCTCTGGGATGTAGCCTTTAGCTGCTTGGGCCTTCAATGGGTGATGCCAAGTTCTGTGAGTCATCGGTCATCGGTGTGGGAAGGTTTCTTTTGGAGAAGGGCCAAGTTCAAAGTCTTCCGATCCATCTCATGTTATCTTTTGGTTATTGTGGATGGAGAGAAATAGGAGAGTTGTTGAATGGATGGAAACCTACTTAGAGCAGTTAAAAGGATAAATGACTCAAGACTCTTTTCTTTTGGGAAGAGGAGGTTTTTTGTTCTTCCTCGTTGGAAGTTATTAATTTTGTGCATAGCTTATTCTTGGGCTGTAATCAACTTGGTGGAATGCTAAATTAGCACCTTCCTTGTATATCCCTTTTTTTTTAATATATATCATATTTTTCTTATTAAAAAAAAAAAAAGATTTGGTTCCGAATTTTGGGAATCTGAGTCAGAACAGTTTGGCAGGTTCCAGTTCTGCCCCTGGGCACATGTGATTTGTGCTCATCCCCAATTGGGAAATGTGTCGAGGTGCAATGGTAAGAGTTCAATCTTTTTTAGGATGACTCTTGGCATAGGAGGTCTACTGTGGTTATCTGTGCGCAGCAGCACAGAAACAGACTATTAGTAGAAATGAACTGACTTCAGTTATCAGCAACTCAGCAAGAGTTGTTAGAGGTCCACTATCAGGAATAACCCGTAATCAAAGTGAGTCCTTTATTCAGACTGGAGCCAAGAGCTTTCTGGTGCTTTTAGATGTTTCTTGGAGTCTGTCAAACCTTCTGTAGGTACAAAAAATTTATTCGTGCTTTACCAAAATAAAATTAATTTAATTAATTGGGCCAACTCTTTTAATTAATTTAATCAAGCCCAACGACTCACAAGTCAAGTCCAAAAGACTCAAAAGTCAAGCTCAAGACGAAGACCAAATGACTTCCAAATCCAAGCTCGGTCAAAGTTCAAGCAAAAACTCAAATCGAGGCTCTAGAAGATTACCAAGTCAAGTCACGACTTAAAAGCCCGAATGACGTCCAAGTCAAGGCGTTGTCGAAAACATGTCAAAGTCAAAATTAAAGTCAAAGGTCAAACAACTCTCAAGTCAACGTCTGGTCAAATCTCGAGGCGACTTTTAAGTCAATGCTCAGCCCAAATTCGGGAGACTCCCAAGTCAAAATCAAAATCAAAGTCAAAGTCAAAACAAACGAAAGTCAAAGCAATTTAGGGTGAGGCCTAGTCGAAATGCCCATGTCCAAAACCCAAGTCAAGGCCCATCTTGACTTTCAAAGGGGAGGCTCTCCTATAAATAGGCTCCTATCCCCCTTGATTCAAAGGTTGGAAAATCTATCTAAAAAAGAGAAAGAATAAGAGGATCATTGTATTCATAGAGACTATATTCATTTAATTGAATCTCTAAAAATTCAATCTTTGTAATTTGTGATTACAAAAATTGGTACACTCGGTGGGACTTCTCTACCTCTCATCTCTTTCTCCTAAAAGATCAAGACTTTCAAGTCACAAGAATATCATCTTCAACGAAGACATGGCTACAGAGAACATTGCCGCTCAAGCTTCGAAGAAGAAGAACACGGGATCTCTCTCTCTTAGATCCTGTGAAGCGAGCGTCACTTCTAGCAAGTGTACGCACACAATGAAGACCAGAAGTATGGCGAAAGTTGATGCGCCGACCGCTCTTGGGCAAACTGCGATGCGCCCATTCAAACTCCAAGACTTGAAGACGCAGCAAAATGCGCCCTCTAGGATGGATGGAATTTACAACCTTCAGCTTTAATCTCCAGTCTGCGAGGTTGAAGACTATTACAACAACAACTCTTCTTCGCCCTCACCAAAGGGGGCGTGCATGTCAGAGACCGAAGTTGATTCCTCCAAAACTGTTGTTATGCCAGCATGATAACAGGTACAACCACTCTGGAAGAGGAAATGGCTAACATGAAGGTCATCCTAGAAGAACTCACCAGGGAGAACGAAGAAAAGGAAGCGCGCATAAAGTTTCAGGAAGAAAAGATTGCGAAGTTGACCAGGAAGTTAGAAAAACGGTCTGCTCAGTCTTCTACAAAGGACTCAGAAAGCGTGGACTTAGAAAAAGTGTCCACCCACACTAAAGCCTCTGACGGCAAGAAACAGTCAAAGAAAGGCGCTATCCCTAAATATGTCAAGTCCTCTGGATCAATGACTATTAAGCAAATCCAAGACTTGATGGCAAATGCTGTTAAGGTGCAACTAGGTGAAGGTTCGCATAGAACGCACCTATACATCAAGCCTTACACTAAGAGGGTTGATGCTTTTCGCATGCCCCACTAACCCCCCAAGTTCCAACAATTCGATGGGAAAGGTAACCCAAAACAGCATGTCGCATACTTCATTGAGACATGCAACAACGCTGGGACTGACGGCGACCTTATGGTGAAATAGTTCGTCAGGACATTGCAAGGTATTGCCTTTGACTGGTATACTAATTTAAGGTCTGAGTTCATTGACAGTTGGGAACAAATGGAGTAAGAATTCTTCAATAGGTTCTACAGCACTCAGCGCACTGTCAGTATGATGGAGCTAACAAACACAAAACAATGGAAAGATGAGTCGGTTCTTGACTACATCAACCGCTAGCGTGCACTTAGTCCCGAGTGCAAGGATCGGCTTTCTGAAGCGTCCGCCATCGAAATGTGCACCTAAGGCATGCACTGGGACTTGATGTACATCCTACAAATGAGCAAACCTAGGACTTTTCAAGAATTGGTGACCAAGGCGCATGACATGGAGGTGACGATAACTAGTCATTGCGGCAACTCCTATTCTAATAAATCAAGAAAGGACAAAGTTGAATTCGCGAAGATTGTTAACTTTTCTAAGTGCACGATCAAAGGAGCAATGTCCACCTTTACAAGTCAGCCAATTCATATTATGGGAAAGCCAAAACTAGGGGGCAAGAAGAGCCCGTCGTTCAAGCTTGCGACAAAGAAGCGTCCCACACTAAAAGAGTTTCAGGAAAAGAAGTATCCATTTTCCAACTCAGATTTGTGAAGCATGCTAGATAACTTGCTCGAGAAGGGTGTCATCGAATTGCCTGAGTCAAAGCGTCCAGAGGAAGTTGGGAGGACCGCCGACCCCACATACTGTCGGTACCACAGAATCGCTAATCACCCTCTTGAAAAGTGTGTTACACCCAAGGAGCGCATCATGTGATTTGCTGGGGAAGGAAGAATCATTCTAGATTTGGATGAAACGGTAGAAGTTAGTTACGTAACAGTGCAAGAGGCTAATGAGTCAGATTCTGAAATAGATCTCACTGAAGCACCAGAGGCCTCAGAGGAATTCTTCACAAGGAGCTTCTTCGATAGTACGGCTATCTACACAACCCCATGTTTCGAATCTAATAATGACGAAATAAATGAAGAGCTAAGTGTCCCTCGTAAAGAAGGTGGTGATGGCAGCATCAAGCTACAACAACTACGGAAAGAAGAGAATGAGAGGACAATTTCAGTCTCATCGGCCAAGTAAGCAGATTTTGCTTCAAATCTAGCAGTATCAGTCCTTAGGTACATTCCTAAGTCCCATCGCAAGGATGAAGAATCACCATTTTGTGAATGTACAAATCCTAAAAGTGCAACCAGGGTTGAATGCAAGTTCAATGAAGCAAGCTGGTGCGTTCTGAAAGAAAAGGGTGTGCTTCCAGTTCATAGGGCGAACCCAAGCAAATTGACCAAGGCTTCTCTCTTTGGTTTTGTTGCCTCTTCTAAAGGCCCGCTCCAAGAAGAAAGTGAGTTGTCAAAGATGCGCATCAGCGATGGTTTTTACCCTAATGCGCACAAGTTAATGAAGAGGTCCAGTAATGACTTCAGCCAACCAACATCTATGGGGCATGTGATCGAAGCTAAGCCCTGCGGACTTAACAGCACGCAAAGGGTCATACAAGGTCAAGGGGGCAACGTTACAACGTCTAAAGTTTGTCTTGGTTACGTACATCCCCAGCCCGTAAGGATTTTGGGATGACGTGAGGACAAGCAAGCCCTTACGCAATATATCATAGCCGAAGAGGTTGATAATGATGAGGGTGACAGTGCTAAGACCAACCTAAAAACGTCAGTGTTCGACATGTTGCAGCCGTCAACGTCGTGCCAATGCCTTCGCGGCCGTTCTGTGTTTAGCAGGTTGGGAAATGGAAAAACCCCGAAGCCTTCCGTCTTCTATAGGTTGAAGAAGGGTGGGCAGTCTAAACCCTCGATCTTTGCTAGAATCAAGATAGGCGAGACGTCATCAAACTCATTGTCTTCCCAAAAGGAGGATTCAGTGTTCAGCCGTCTTGGCGAACTAAATGAAATCCAAAGTTCAATTCGTTCCCGCATGAAACGTGTTTCCACTTTGGATGGAAAAATGGATAACTCATTGAAGGTAAAGAGACGCGTCCTAGTTTTCACTGGTCATGGCGCTAGGGTTAGTCCAAAAGAAAGAACTAAGGAGCAAGCTTCTTCCACCTGCGATCCAAGTCAAGATGTCGGCGACTTCCCTTGAGGAAATGCTGAATGAGCTTCTAGACAAGAGCTTAAACTGTTCACCACAAACAAAAAAAACACATCTAAAGTTCACATACATTCAAAAAAGACGACTTCCGAATAAGAAACTAAACTGTTCACACATTCAAAAAAGAAGACTCCCGAACAAGAAGCTAAACTGTTTGCACATTCAAAGAAGACTTCCAAACAAGAGACTAAGTTGTTCGCACATTTAAAAAAGAAGACCCCCGAACGAGAGGCTAAACTGTTCGCACATTCAAAAAGAAGACTCCCGAATAAGAGACTAAACTGTTCGCACATACAAAAAGAAGACTCCCGAATAAGAGACTAAACTGTTCACACACATTCAAAAAAAGAAGGCCCCTGAGCAAGAGTCTAAACTGTTCGTACACATCAAGAAAATGCTAGCTCCTGAGCAATAATATAAACTGTTCACTCAAGCCAAACCTTTGTATTACTCCTAGCCCGCAAGAGTATAAACTGTGAACGGCAAAACAAATGAAAAAGGATGCTTAGTTGAACTACGTAACAACTTGGTCTTATTGAGAATTGCAAGTACCCATTAGTACGTAGGCAGTTTCAGCAAATCATCAAGTGCGGTCAAAAACATCACACAAAAAAAGGCGGGGCATGAAAGAGAAGAGATCAAAGACATCACCTTTCTGCCGCCCAGTTGCTCCTCGCTGCTCGTACCTCTTTCATGCGTATCGGTGTCCGTTCTAGGCCTAAGGCCTAGCGGCGAACCGTGTCGCAAGTGGTTCTTCAAATGGTTCCCCAATCTGCACAAACAATAATACAAATGCAACGAAAAAAGGTAAGGGGTCTTGGCATACCCAAAAAAAAAAGGCCACGTTGCGCCGACAATGAATGCCACCGTTCAACAAATAAACATGACGTTGCGGTACGAGAAAATTTTATAATAAATGAATGCGACGTTATGACGGTACAGCCAGGCATGAAAAGACTTTTCAGTCTAATGAAGTAGCTTCCTTTGCAGCCAAAGCTACCACCTTTATTGCTCATGGTCATGCAAAAAAAAAAAAAAAAAAAAGAGAGAGCTGACAACTCGGACAATAAGAAATTTGAAGAACACACCCGGAGGCGCCGGGGTGGTTTCATGCCAGATTTTCCAATAACATTTGGGAGATCACAAACACCCATGAACCCGCTTCAAAACCCAAATTCTCCTAATTCTCACAAATCAAAGCAAACCCAAATTCCCCTCCCCCCAAAAAAAAAACCTCATTGAAAACCCAAATCAACATTTGCCAAATTCTCCCAAATCAAAGTAAACCTCAAATTCTCCCCCCCCCCCCAAAAAAAAAACTCATTGAAAAACCATGAACCCCCTTTGAAACGCATGAATCCCAACTCAAAAAAAAAAAAACCCCCCCATGGCTCTTTCATGAAAATGGAAAGTGGATGCCTGTAATTTTTTTTAACCCACAAAAAAAAAAGAACAAAAAAGGGGTCAACAATAATCTGAATCCCTTTTTCTCTCTCCTCAATCCACAAACCCCACCCCAAAAAAAAAGAGCATGAAGCATAGTAGAAGCATGAAGTCCAAAATGTGAAGGCCCTAAACAGCAATAAGAGGCCTGATGCACAAGCAAAAGAGTAAGCTAACACTTTGGTGAAATTTGGCATTAACTTTCCATTTCGCAGCTGCATTGAAAGAAGAAACAGGACGGGCCGGCCAAGAACAAATAAAAAAAGAAGCAGACAGTGGGTCATGGTAGCCAAGCCCACGCAAGGAAATAAGAAGGAAAAAAGGAAGACCTAGACAGGCAGCAAAGGCCCACGTAAAGAAAGCAGAAGCAAAACGGGCCACCCAAATTAAATATCCTTTGCATGACCAAATAGGCATAAGCTGATATTGGTGCCTACTAAATTGAAGTTGGCTTAAGGCGACACACCGTGTTCGAATTCAAGACTATGCAATAACGGGCAATTTAATTTTCGATAGTGTTGTCAAATTGGATGAAACAATGAGTTAAGTCCGCTTTGTAAGCAAAGTCGACGGCATTTCCCTAAGACAAAGCAAATCGAGACTTCGGTCATGTTCAAACGACACGTCTAGCACATGATCTTGTCTCGAGGGGCCAATTTGTAGGCACTAAAAATTTATTTGTGCTGTACCTAAATAAAATAAAATTAATTAATTGGGCTAACCTTTTTAATTAATTTAATCAAGTCCAAAGACTCACAAGTCAAGCCCAAGATGAAGCCCAAATGACTTCCAAATTCAAGCTTGGTCAAAGTTCAAGCAAAAACTCAAATCGAGACTCTAGACGACTACCAAGTCAAGTTACGACCTAAAAGCCCGAACGACGTCCAAGTCAAGGCGCTATCGAAACGATGTCAAAGTCAAAGTCGAAATGAAAGTCAAAGATCAAAGTCAAAGGTCAAGACCTACATTGACTCAAAGTCAAACGTCAAATGACTCTCAAGTCAACGTCCGGTCAAAGTTCGAGGCGACTTCTAAGTCAATGCTCTGCCCAAGCCCGGGAGACTCCCAAGTCAAGGTCAAAGTCAAAACAAATGAAAGTCAAAGCAATTTAGGGTGAGGCCTAGTTGAAAGGCCCAGGCCCAAAACCCAAGTCAAGGTCCATCTTGACTTTCAAGGGGGAGGTGCTCCCTTAAATAGGCCCCTACCCCTCTTGATTCAAAGGTTGGAAAATCCATCAAAAAAAAGAGAAAGAATCAGAGGATCATTGTATTCATAGAGATTATACCCATTCAATTGAATCTATAAAAATTCAATCTTTGTAATTTGTGATTACACCTTCATCTGATAGATATAGGCAGTTGCTTGCAGACTAGCCAGGGCCATGGCTGAGTACGTGTGCTCATGGAATTTCAATCAGCTGCTTAGTGACATTGTCACAATTTACCTATCTTGTCGAGTGTTAGTATTAATCCTCCAGATCTAACAGGCAAAATGCTGCTGCTGAGTCTGAATTTGCGTATCTGCTGAGTATTAGTATTAATCCTCTGGCTCTGACAGAGCAAAATGCTGCCGCTGATTCTGAAATTCAGGATTAGGGAAATTCTGACAGTTTTTCATTTGTGAATACAAAGTGAGAAATGGTGAAGAAGCTTGTCTATTTTGGAATCCTGGTCAAAAGTCTAACAAGAGTCCCTCAAGCTGAAGGAAGTATGGTGAGGATTAGGAATAAATGATTCATTGTGTACACTTGATACCACTTCCAGAATGGTGACATCCATCTGATAATTATAAGTTGTCTCCCCCCCCCCCCCCCAACCCCCAAAAAACAAGGAGACCAGGGGAGCATGCTACCATTATGACCTAGACTTCCTATAGAGAATTAATGGGTTAATTTGTTTGGTAAGAAAGATGTAGTAGAGAATCCAAGACTTAATGTTCAACTGGAAAATATTTCAGCTGAAATTTTTTTCCATGCAGAAAAATTGACAGACAATATTGGCCGCATTTCTATGGAGGAGATCAACTGAATTTCCAAGCCCAAACACCCAATCATTGCTTAAAAACATGGCTTTGAAACTTATGCATGCAGCCAGAAGAGAACTTGGGGCAGATCTTTGTACCTGTAGTCTGTAGCTTATGCTTGGAGGAAATGAAAACCGGGATGGGAAATTGGAAAATTGGAAATGTCATCCTCGATCCATATGCTTAAAAAGAAGTTGCCTTTAAGTATTGTGAACTCTGCTCTTAAATTTTTTATTTTTGAGTATTGTAGGTTATAGTGGACCCTGTCTCCTGCATTAATTTTTATTAATGAAAAGTTGTTTTCTTTAAGTAAGAGAAAACTCTCTAACTGAATCTCGCAAAAGGAAAACATCTTAACTTTGTCTGGTTTGATTTGGTTTGTGAAACAGAGGGTTGCTGGGGAGTATACAGCCTGGCTGAGAGAGAATAATGTTTATGAAGCTAAGCGGTATAAGGAGACATTTGAGAAAAGATGGCCTTCATTTGGTGACTCACTGGATCAAATGGAGTTTAGCACTAATTTTCCAGTGAGTGAAATGGATGCTCAGAGTATTAAGTCCATAGAGAAATTTAGTGCTGCTGCTGCTTCTAAATTATTTGACCAAGAAATTCGACAAGTGGTGAGCTATCTATCTCTGTTCGCTGTCTTGGTCTTAGCTTAATCCGCTTGTGCAAATAATGAGTATTTTGCTTAGCCTTTGAAAAGTTTGGCTAAACAAACTAGTTGAGTGGTGGCTCGACACTTTTTGGTTAATGCCTTGGTGTCATTTCTGCTTTCTTTGTAAATAATTTGTTTTCTCCTTAGCTTTGAGAATAATAAGTCCTGTTCGGCTTGTACTTTATCCATGTCAAAGTACTTGTCAAACATACAACAATAACACCACCGACTCCCAGTGTGGGTCCCGCTTGCACGGGGCCTGGACTGGTCAAACATAGGGAAGTGAAAAAAGGGTAGCATAACTTATTTTGTTGTTCTTCCCTGATAATTTTACGCTGTTGTACACATCTAGACTTTTAGTGTTAATGGTATTGTTCGTTTTATCCTCTTGAAAAAAATTTGTACTGGCCATTTCTGAGCTGAAAATTCGAAGAATCTGCTAAAAAAATTTCCTAGAAATTAAGTTAGAAAACGCCCATAGAGAAGCTGATCTTTTATTGGACCATTAAGAATGGAAACAAGTTCAAGGATGTATATTTGGTAGTTTCACGGGTGCAACCAGAACAATGGATTTTTCATCCTGCATTGTACTTGGTATGCTGCAATGGATACATTTTATCCATGTATATTTACCCGTCACCTAGTGTTCTATTTCTTTTCTGTCCTCTTCCTGCAGTTTTTTGCAGCCTTTGGAGGTCTTGGAGCTGCTGGATTATCTGCTTCTCTTCTTACGTCAGTGCTACCGACCACGCTAGAAGACCTTCTTGCCCTCGGGCTTTGTTCTGCTGGGGGGTAATATGTCTTTCTCCACTTGGATCTGCTGAGTTCTGACTCTACTTATAATGTTATTCTTGTTTTGCATCTTCAAATCGCTTTTCAAAACAGATCTTCAAATTGCAAAACAAAGTTGAAATGAGATCATTTGGACTGGAGCAATGTGTGCTTTATATGTTTGTGTCAATGCGCTTTTGCTGAATTATTAAATTGCTAGATGAATTTCATTGTCTGTCCAACTTCTTTGAATCTGCTTGTCCCCCTCTTCTGAAATGGCAGCATCTATTTACCATTCTAATGGTTAGGAAAATAATCCTCTGCATCAACTAATGCATCAGGGAATGGACATCATCAGTAAGTAAGAGCACCATCCGCAGCGATGGAGAATTGAATAGGCCTGATATTTGCTTCTGAAGATCTCCTTGAGTTTTGAAATCTTCTCTCATTTCTTTGTTTTCATAGCTCAAGATTGTTGCTATGAAAATTGTTCTCTTCTATTTGTTGTAAACCGTGTCTTTTTGACTCTGATTGCAAACCATCTGATATCATGCTTCAGAACCATAATCACTAACCCATCTAGACCAACTTATTACACCATATTTCATAAGGTGCAAGGCATTGAAGAACAAATTACCAAAAATCTCCTTAACTTTGTGTCAGAGAACGCAGCCCTTCAACAATGTTTCTGCTTCTTAGGATAGCTTGTATCAAAATTTACAACTATCCTCCACTGCTAGCCGAACGAAAAAATTATGTCTGGGCTAAGGCCAATTTTTCCAAATTTTCAGATTATCGTAGGCCGCCTTTATGTAAATCTTCTCCAATGCAACCAGCTTGTAGCAGTAATATAACTCCAGCTTTCTCTATCTCGAGAATGGCAACTATGCAACCAGCTCACATTGGCATGAACTTCGATTTTGAGTGGTGATATTTTCAACTTTTGTGAGGGGAAGTTAGTATGTGTTACAATAGAGTGTTTATACATTTTACAGCTGACTGCCTTCTTACAGTTATCAGCCTGTATTTTCTACTTGCACTAGTTAAAGATCTTTTCACTTGTCTGAGTTGTTTCTCATTTTACCAGGTTGTGAAGCAGTGTAATAATTTGATGCAACTTTTAAAGTTCATATTGTTTTATTATTCATGTTCTAGGACATCCCGTGACTTATCAAGTGGGTGGGTGGTTTTTTTTTTTTGGGGGGGGGGGGGGGGATGGTTCTTGGGTGTCCTGTGTCTCACTTTTCTTGTAAACATTGTGCAAAACGTATATATACACCCCAGACTCCCAGCTATTCACAAATGCAATGGAAATTTTTGCGTGAGGAAAGGTGTTCCTTTTATGTTTCTGGGTAGTAATGAACATTAAAGGTGCTTATAGGTTTACACATTCTCTGATTCATTTGGTGACTCCTAGTTTTCATACATCGTACACAAAAAATTGTACAATTTTGTGCTTAGATGTATGTTTGATGCAACTATATTGTAGTCTTTGCTGTACTTGGCAAAACTGATTTACCTAATTCCTGACCTATGACCAAGTGGAAACCGGACATAACGTAGCTTAAGCTGACTTCAAACCTGAATCTCAGATGACCCAATCCAAATTTTTCTTCACTGTTATTTTGCCAAACAAATTCTATCAACAGACAACAGACTAGAGCAGTACTTGAGCCTTAACTTGAATAAGCTGTTTTGCAGGTTCTATCTTCGCAACTTAGTGTGGTTAACCTGTTGACTGTTCGCTCAGTTTATTTCCTCTGCGTCAATCTTAGTTGCGTTCATGTGCTTTCTACATGTGTTGGCAATGGCCTTAACTGATCTCATTTGTCTCAGGTTGTTGGCAATCTCGAATTTTCCTACTCGTAGGCAAAAGATATTAGACAAGGTGAAGGGCATTGCAGATGCTGTAGGACAAGAAATTGAGGAAGCCATGCAGGAAGATCTATCAGCCACAATCAAGAATATGGAGGACTTTGTAGCCCTGATTGGCAAACCCTATGAGAAAGCTGCCCAACAGAAGTTAGAGAAGTTACTTGACACTCGAGAGCAACTGACAGATATTGAGAAACAGCTCCAAGCATTACAGATTGAACTTCAGAATCTCCATTTATCCTGAGGTCAACTCTTCTTGTCCAGAAGCAATCACCAGCTGCTACTGGCTACAAAAGTGAGAAAGAAAGTTGTTATAGCATTATGTATAGTTGGTAATCTCGCTTCAAATCCTACCAGATCATTGCAATTTTTCAGGTAAAGAAATGTGGTGTTCTTGAGATCATTTAGAACATTGGAGTGGTTGATTTATTCATGATGAACCAAACATAAATAAATGTGGAATATTGCATGCAAAAATTTTGAGCATATCCAACTTTTCGCCTCTTGAATTTGAACGTCAGCTAGGGATGTGATTTTTGATTGAATCAAACATAAACCTGTGTGTTGGTTAACGTATTGTTCGTGTCATATGTCTCGTATGATATTTTTCTTTTGTTTCCTTTTTTTTTTTGGGTATGAATATTGGCTTCTTTATTGCATGGCAAATCACGGCCCTAGCAAATGTTAAGTCTTAACACTGTGTGAGTATTAATTGATGTAATTTTTGACTAATAAGGTAACATCATTGCCCATTTGTTCACGTTCACATCTGTTGTGGTTTATTGAATATTTGTGGGGAAATGCGAATAAATGTCTATGTGATAAATCTCACATGGTATCGTTGTGCCTGTTTAGTTGGATTATTGATTGTGCAAATAATTAAATAATTTTTATAAAAAATTTTAACGCAAGGGACACACCTATGGCTGAAAACCCTAGCAGGAAAGCACCGCAAACCATGGAAAACCGCCTTGGAGTTTCTTTTTATTACCAAACTTAAATGCAGGAACAGAATGGATCCCATATGAAACAAATCAAGTCATGTGTATTTAATGAACATCGTACGTGTTATAAAACCTAGTCTAGATGGACTACATTTGAATCAAGTCAAGTCTGCCTATGTTTATGTACGACTACTGTGGTTAGCTGCCAAGTTAAAGGCCATGGTCCTACAAGCCATTGCACCCCGTCACTTCACTGCTCCTTCAGAATCTCACTCAAACACTTGGGACTTTGCCACATATTTTCTCAGTACTGTCTGTCTATTGACAGCTCCACGACTTTCTGCATTTGCATTGTGCACAGTTTTTGCATATAGTAGATCTACATTCAACTTGATAAAGTTGACTTTCTAACTGCCTTTCACTCGATAACCATGCATGCCACAACTTGAGTTAGGGTTGAATCTATACATTAGTCCATTTATGTATTAACTTCAATTGTTGCTTCATGCATCCCGTTAATGTCAATGAGTCAATGACAATCTAGATTTAAATTCATAACCCGATAGTCCGTCTAAGGGAGGTATGCGGACTCACTTGTATCATTCTTACCTCCGAATTATAGAGAGAGAGGTTCCTTTAGACCCTATATTGAAAAAATGAAAATATACATAAAAGGACCTACACTTATCTCCAATGAATCTTTCATTTCTGAGCTCGTTGAAATTGTCAATTGTAACTAAATCGACTTTTGTGCATTAAAGAACCACATATTAAACCAACTATTCCTGTTCTTTCCGTTGGAAAATGACCGGAAAAAAGTATTTATCTAACTCTTCCCAACATTTCCTAATTTTTTTCAATCCTTACCAATTGTTGCTAGTCATCCCAAGAATTTTCCAACTTGTTCTAATCTTCACTAATCTTTCCCAATTCTTTCCCATCTTTACCAAGTTTTTTTATTTTTCCTGCTCATTTTCCCTCCTTCAAAAAAAATTTCCGTCTAATCCTTCGCAATCCTTACCAATCTTCCGAAAAAAATTCAACTCTTATCGATCCTTTTCAATCCTTCCTTTTTTCCAACTTACATTTACCACCGAAAAGAACAAACCCATATAATAAATTTTCAAAAAAGTTTCTCAAATATGTTTTCAACCACAACTAATTATGAATGGCACAAAATTACCCCCCACCCCACCCAAAAAAAAAAATTAAAAAAAACAGGGACCCAGCAACTAATGCCTCAACATAAATATATATGTTGAAGTTTGGACAATGAGCAAACCACATGCATGGCAACCTCTTCCTATCTTTGAAATAAATATTAGACAACGACCCTACACAATGAATCAGACAAAATTATTAACATATGTATGTCTCTTGTTAGGTAGCTCCAAGCCCTAGAACTGGACATATGAAGTACAAACATCTTTCAAGAAGTAATTAAAGCATCTTAAAGGGCTATTTTCTAAAGTCAAACTTGTCAGTATAGTTGTGGAAAAAATGAGACTCGGGTTAAGTTTGAATTGAATCATCGAATAGGGTATCAAATTAAGGGAAATGAAGTTGGTTATCTAATTTTTGATTTATTTCATGTCAAAAAGATTAGACAGTATCAAAAATATTTGAGCAAATTCTTCATCTATACAACTATTTTTTTTTCTCGAAATTATCAGACAGAGTAATTAATTCAGATAAAATTTTACCAATATTGATTGTGAATATAGTTGATGGGATTGGACCGGCGGTTGGTGCAGGTGGTTAAGACCCATAGAAATAAAGACAAATAGTAAATGCAATTACAATGTATCCTAAAATGGCATAATGGGGAGGTTGTCATCTAAAGTAGTCTTATCCATGATTTAATCATATGGTTTACCAAATCATAGTTAGAATATACAAGAATGAATTATTAATAATAATAAAACTAGATACCAACCAATATAATTAGCTTAGTCTAATTAAATAAGTGCCAAAAAAGAAGGCCAAATTTTTTGGGAGTAGGGATTACGTGAGCTAGGCATGCATATATATTTATCAACCTCAACAACTATTGATAGAAGGAGGAGTTTACCCAACTCAACCCAACCCACCTCCACGTCCTTTAATTTGGACAAAATCTCAATGCCTTAGTCCATATTTTCTTTCCTGCCTTCCCCTTCTTGGTCAACTAATTATCTATTTCCAAGTTCAGTTGAATTTATTTATTATTTTTTTCATATCATTTTATTGGATTAATTATAGGATTAGTTTGTGTTTTTGTAATTATGATTCTACCCTTGGATGTAGAATATGACATGGAGCATTGCCTTTTAAAAAAAGGGGAAAAAGGATAATTAATTATTATAGAGGAGAGGAGTAATATTGTTGAGTTGTTAGTTAAGAATTAATGCATTATGATATATTATTATTGATGTGGACACTGGACAGGGAGTGACTGTGGATCTGGGATGCCTATTAAATTGATTTGGAGTAGGTTAACTAAATGTATTTTTGACCTCCAAAGTTTGGAATTAATTTTTGGTCTTAGCGCTCTCCAAAAAGTTGGACCTAGATTTTGGTCCGATTGGCCAATGCTCATCAGATGCGCGTGCACACACACACAAATAATGCATTTGAAATTTTTTATGTATTTTTTTATATAAATTATCAGTTCAAGGAAGAACTTTTAAGGCAGGTCAAATTGAAATAGACCTACAAATTATAACATATTCTACTTGTAAAATTCTATTTACTGACGCAGCTTAATTTTCAAAATTATCAAATGAGCGTACTCAGTAAATATTAAACTTTAGTGGTTTAACTAGGTCAATTGTTATTAATTAATATTTTATATGTCTGATAAAGTGGCAAAAATATAATTGTAATTTGATAATTTGACATCATATTTTTGTAATTTGTAGAGATGCTATTTAATTGAAGAACATTGTAGCCAACAAGAGTATCAAAATTTGAACTTTGGATCTGAAAACCAATTTGTTATTCAATGTATGGATTTCTTCTTCTACTGAATTCCTGTATTATTCAAAAAGGAGGGAAAGGGCATTGAGGATTTGAAATCCTCTGGATTCGTAACGGAAATTTTCTCCCCAAATCCTGTTGGATTCTGGCACTTAATTTGTTTTCAATTTCCTTTTTTGGATATTGCCTACATGTTTTTCATGAATTTAAACTCTATATTTGATACTAATATCTAATTTTATTAATCTTCACCATTTAAAGTTCGTGCACCAGTACGGGCACAAACTAGTTGTTACAACTTCAACATTAATAGTTTGTTTCAGCCGGAACATGAACCAAAATCAATTATGTAAGCTTGTGTTTTTTGGTCATTTTTTTGTTAGGTTATACCCGTTGTCATACTACTATAGAATTTTATTTAAGAATTTTAACACATTAAAAGGAGTAGACATGGAGGGGAGAGGCATATAAATCAAAAAAGGACACCTCGAGAACTTTAAAAGTTAAAAGTAACGAATTAAATTGGTCGAGTTTTTGCAAGACGCACTTCAAAATAAGGGAAAATTCATTATTAATGTTGTTAAACTTTTTATAGAAAATTATCGACGATCTATTACAAAACAATTTTTATTTATATACATGAATAACATTCTGTACATTTAAGTATCTGTTCCACCTTATTTGGCAAGATACCTACTGACAATTATATACTATAAATAAGGATTAAATCGTCTTTCCACATTATACATATGTGTGCATTTTTGGTTCAATCAAACTTTTTGTGCTATGTTTGTCATAATAATCAATTTTTTTTTCACCCAGAGTCTTTTATAGATCATTTGGAAACCATCCCTCCTCATAAAATAGGTGAGATCGCGTAAAATTTTTCATTACGTCGGATTGAGATTAACATAGTTTGATTCAAATAATTTAACACTAAGTTCTCGTAAGTGAAGTATTGAGTTTAATTCTTATTAACGGAGAAAATTTGTAATGGAAGAATTTACTCTTTTATAAGCTAACATAATTCGACTCCAGTGAATGAAGGTGAGAACCGAAAGGGGGAAAGAAAGGAACCGAAACGTCAGGTTGTTTGACAAATTGGCAATTCACACTGCAAATGGGGGGTAAAATCGTCTTTACAGTCTTTACATGACTGCTGAGACCGCTGGAAACAAAATATAGGGAGCAGATCCAACGCACTCACCTCCTCTCTCTCTCCCTCTCATATTTAGCAGGCGAGGCTCCACGTAACGTAAGTACCGCGGATTTTTTATGATTTTTTAAAATTCAAACTCTGATTTAATTTTTAATTAATTAATGATTAATTATTAATTATTTAGGGCCAGCCAGCGCTGAGACTCCTATATAATTGAGAGAGAGAAGTTGAGTTGCAGGTTAGAAGTTGGGAGCTTAAATTCTTCCTTCCCAACCCTTTAATTTCTTCTTCTTCGCTAATTATACTTACACCCCCTAATTCTTTCTAAAACTTCCATCAAATTAGTCCTCGCCGTTGGATCAATCCTAATCAGATAATCGGACCGCTCCCACGCCACCATCCTGGGGATAAAAATGGCTCATGATGATGCAGATGTTGGGTTTGAAGAAGGGCTGTCATGGCTTCCTGTTCACATTCTTCGTGAGGCTTGTGGTGATCATTTTTACCAGGTTAGTCATCTTATTAACATTTTTTAAAAATTATTTTGTGTGTTTTATTCTTCTCTTTGTGAAAATTATTTGATATAGTTTATGGACGTATATGTCTAAATTTGAGTGTAAATAAAAGAGAAAATCAAAATACCGTAGATGAAACTGTCTCATAAAAATTTAAGATATGATGCAGTTGAAAACCGTAAAAAGGGTAATTACTTAATTAGTTGATTTTAGATGTACCTGGCTGAAATATACAATTTTTATACTAATTTTTATACTAGGTATTAATATTCACCTATAGGTCTTTATTCATAAGAAAATAGAAACATTCTAGAAACTAGGGAGACTGGTTTTTATTAATTACATTTTTTTTGCTTGTTTTTTGTCAGGTCAAAGAGGAGGATGTTTATTCTTTAAAAATAGGGAATAAATGGTAACAACCAAAAATTTTCACCCTCCCAGCCAAATTTTTTTTCCTTGGAAATTTAAAAGTCATTTTTACTAAACTTAATTGCAATAATTAAATTATAATATCTGAATAAACTGTCCTCTGCTCCATTGTGCACTAATAATGAATGAATTCTTAAAATTTAATTTAAAGGTTCACCAAAACTCTGGGTAAATGGGCTAGTTCACTTCGATGTGAAAGGTAATTTCTATAAATGAATTTTGTGTAATATTCTGGCTTTTAAAAAAAGGCTTTTAAAAGGTTCAATAAAAATCTCACAAATTAATCCAGATTTTACAAAAACGAGACCCATACTAGAAATTATTGTTGTTGTATTCTAACTTTTTTTTAAAAAAAAAGCTTCAAAAAGAATAAAACAGAAAAAAGTCCCTAAAATTAACGCTAGAAATCCTGACAATAATATGTGGTGCAGGTACATATGGTGCTACCAATTAGAAATTGTCATTTGTGCTGCAACGGTACAAAATGGAACCTTTTCTTTACCCCATTCTCAATCCTGCAATGAAGATTTAATTTTATATAAAAAAAAAATCAACCCGAAAAACATAACGCTTTATTATTTTCACGAGAGGAGATGATTTCACGCAATTTTTATATAATCTGCTATAGTGCAATTCAGAAGATTACTATTTTTTTTTTTTATTTACAGCAATTCCTCTTGGTATACTTTTTTCTTGGGTATAAATATAATTTCTCTCTTTATTTACCCCCTAAAGAGTACTATTGAAGACAACTAGTACATATCATTGACAAGAAACGATTGAGTTTAGAAAACTTATGAATTAGGTATCCTTCCCTGGAGCCGCCCGGGACGCAGTAGTACTTGTAATATTTCGGCTTGAGACAATTACTCATACTCATAATCATCTTCTTCTTCTTATAATAATAATAATAATAATAATAAACCACAAAACATCCCGTATCTAAAAAAACTACTACTAGATTTCATGGAACATGATATCAAAGAATTTGTAATTTTGTGTCTGTACATGCATGGATGGTTAGACATGACTTATGAGTTGGAGACAATAATCTTGAATCTTGACATCAATTGAAATAAGCTAAGGGCGGTACGGATGGATAAATTAGCTGTATTGTGCATGATTATCATATATAGATTACCAATATTAGTAATTAAGCAGATTTTATTCCATGAATTAATTAAGTGTTACGTACGTTATATGATTAACCTGTGACGAATTTTGCAATATTGTGTGCATGTACGACAATAGGAACAAGTTGGACGTCGTGCAATTGCAAGCCATTACCAAAATCATTATCATGTCAATGCATCAGAATCGCATCCTCTTCCTCCGGTATTTATTGTTTTGTCTTCCTTCATTCATATGATTTAATTTGCAATTTCTGTGATTGGGAATATTGTCATATTTATTTCCGCATATTTACAGCCGTCATATTCACAATATGCGACTTTCATGTCTTTATGCGTTGGTGACCACAACATAAATTTCAACTTGTTAACTACACTTTTAAAAGAATTTTGAAAATGTGTTAATTATGTCTTTGTCAATCTATGTGTAACGCTTTTGACCAAAAATAATTAACGCATGATAGAATTCTTTAAGGTGATGGTTGAGCTTGGAGTCGCTGACAATATGTTATTTCAATAGGTAAAAGTGTTGTAAATCGATAAACTCAGATAAAAAATTATTTATAATCTTTAATCGTGTTGCACTAATTAATCGGTTTGAATATAACTAGTAAATTGGAGAAATCTACTCAAAAATATTGAAATATATAAGAAAAAAGTAGGGCTAATTTTTGGAAGGGACCTTGTCTTGATATGATGAGAGAATACGTGAATAATATACTATGCAGCAAATTCTTTCAAGATTTTTTTTTTAATCGAAGCATGAATGTCATCATGGGAAGAATCTAATTAAAAGTGGTAAATCAAGAATATAATAATTAAAAAAAATACGATATGATCAAGACTGAAGAGTTAGCCAGGAATATATTCAGGGTTGGTCCAATATTAATTTGACACCATATACATTTCAGTAGTAGCTAGTAGTACTAATATTATTCCAAGCTATAACGTGCCATCCAATAATTCTACACCATTTTTGGGCACGTTCGGTCTCCTTCTTCTTTTTCTTTTTGCTTTTCGCTTTCCTTTGGCTAAATCAATTAGTCAATTACATGCCTTGATGACTTGATGTATGTTGTGTACGTCGTGGGTTCAACAGTATAATGTGGTCCACTAATTAGTGTCATGTTAAGCATCATTTGGGAATATAATCATACTCCATTCATTTCAAGATTACTTGTACATGTATGGGATTGATTGTGCTTAGCACTATGGTAATGTACTATGGAAAGAAAAATAGAAAACTGGTATATATCAACCTTTGTAGACCTGTAGTGCGATTCTCTCTATGATGAATACGTTTACCTTATCTTACATTCTTGAATTATTGATAACGACCTTTCTGGTGTTATTCTCTCTATGATGACTACATTTACTTTATATCATCTCTTTGAATTGTCGTACGGATTTGTAAAATTCTAACTTTTTAAATAGATATCGTAATGTGTAGCAATCATAAATTACTTAACGTAAGACCTTAAATTTTATATATGAAATATGAAATTAAACTCTAAAATTTTAGTTAAAAAATTGAAATTTATATATAGATGGGTCCTAATATTTGATTGATCAAATTATCTTTGACCAGTATTAATATGCAATGTTAAATATGGAAGTAAAATACCACTAAATTATTGATGGGGTTAATAATTGAACGTTGAAGTGTATTTTTAATTAATATATTGTGCAGCAATGGAAAAGTGGGAGAAAATACAACAATAGGGCAAGATACGGGAGCAACAACAGCCACAGGGTGTCAGGTGGACCGGGGATGCAGGCCGTATTTCTTGAACCGGGTCGGGCCCAGAAATCATGCGGAACCGGAGTCTTCCTTCCAAGAGGCGCTGGCGCTGACTTCCAACCAACCAAGAAGCCAGGTTTGTGCCACTTCTGTTTTATTTCCCACAAAGCCTATATCATTCGCCCGATAGGATATGCTCTCGGAAGCTACGTAAGTGAAATATATATTAAGAACCACCCATATGACAAATACACTTTGAGAAATGCATATATGTGTAGTAATGAGAGTACATGCTGCCAAGACTATATAATAATTTGTCTATATCCGATCTTTCTTTAAAGATAAATAAAATAAAATGAAATAAAATTAATTAATTTATTATATTATTTGACCAGCATATATGTACCTTTAAAAAAACACTCATGTCCTCTTAATTTACATATTAATGGAGTAAATTTGTGCCATGGAACTTATGACATGAGGCGTGTAATTTAATCTGTGCAGCATGTTCTCCAGTTCTTCTCCCTTCTCGCGTTGTTCAAGCCCTAAACCTCAATGTTCAAGCATTGGGCTTACAAATCTCCCCACGCCAAGGTCAATCATTGCATCTCATTTCATCTTTTTTTTATTCTCTCCTTCAATTTTGGCCACAAACCGCATTCTTATCCTAAGCGACTACTATATTAATATGTGTGTTACTGTATAATGTGCAGATCAAAAACCGAACCAAAAACATAAAGTCGATAATCATGTTTACAAGAAGGAAAATGAAGATGTAAGAGACCATTTTCATGTCATTTCTCAAGATCGAAGTTCATCCCCGGAGATATTTCTTCCAAAGGAGTGGAGTTACTAGCGAGAAATAACTTCCAGCAGCGTATAATTCATATGCATGTTTAGTATGGAGGGTACATAAATAACATGCGTAATTGCTGTTGGAGGAAAACAAAGGAAGGGAGCATAGATAAGAATAGCTAGCTAGCTTAGCTAGTTGATCATGCCTTGTTTACCCTTAAGATAATTCCCTCAATGGGTGTTTGTAGAAGTTAAACGTGAGGGTAAAGATACATAAACAAGCTCGTTGGTTGGTGCTTACAACCCTAATAATTTAGTGCTAAATAATACAATTCTTAACTGTTTCGTACATGATTCATTATAAAGCAAATCTTGTGTAAGATTATTTCAGAAACTTTAATTTAGATCACTTTTTATTACAATATCTGGTTCATTTCAATCTTTATTAATTAATAATATGCGTGAATGTCAATCGTCTGGACTAGTAGAGTTTTTAGATGTGCAAGTCATCTAGAGAATTTAATTTGTATTCTATCTACATCGACCTTCACGCCAATTTTTCTACCAAACAAAAATTCATTAAAAAATATACTCTTGCATGTTTGTGGACGCATTACAATTACAATTTTATGATTTGTATCATATTTTCGTGTTATTTTTATATAGGTAACAAAAAAAGTTATCAAGCTTGGCAGTCTCATATAAACATATCAATTTATGATATTTCTTTCATTCTTTTTACTTATTAAGTCATCACAAATGCCTTCTTATATACTAAAATCAATTTTTTTTAACTTCTAATAACAAATTCTCTCAATAGCCAAAATGCACACAGGCTTTGGCCTTTGGGAGCTAAGAAAAAGAAATACAAGAGGATTTATACGAGTAGTCGCAGCGGAAGGAACGGGAGGCAGCAGGTGGGTCCCGCGTGTCACACGCGTGTCGAGGGGCTGTCGCAGCGTGGGACACGGGGCAGTTACACACGTGGCAGACCGCCCAGGCGTGCTGCCCCACGTTCTATGTTTTTTTGTCGTGTAGTTGGGCAACACGCGGCGTTTGGTGTGGGCGTGGCAAGTCGAGTGACGCATTTTGATGGGAAATTAAAAAAAAGAAAAAAGGCAGAGCGGCCGTCTGGGCTTGGGGAAGTGGGCCAAAATGGCCGTTGGACCTGGGGTTGACATCCAACGGCTATTTAGCCAATATATTTATTTTTTTGGGGTGAAATTTTTGTTCTATAAAATGCATTCAAAAATTGTGCAAAAATTTATCTACCTTTCACTCTCACTCTCAAATCTGATTTTAGAATTGGTGTTGTAATTTTGAGTTTTATAAAATTTGGAAAAAATTGAAGTTGCAAGAGGCACAAATTTGGGTAAGTAATAATACTTGTTATTTAATTGGTTTTAGTTTTGTATAAATAATTTTAGTTTGATATTGTAACTAATATATTTTGTTTTGTGGGATTTGTAGACATATTTTGGAGTTTTCCATTAAGTTGAAGACTAAAGTCAAGTGAAGGCAATTGTAAGGAATTCAAAGTTTTTGTTATTGTTATCTTGAAATTGTTAAAAAAAATTTTGAATGGGTAGAATGTGAAATGTGAGTATATTAGGAATTTATGAAATTGGAACTTAAGATATTCAAATTTAAATGATAGTAGTAATATTTGTTGTTATTTTGTAAAAGTTGTTAGAAATGAAGTATGTGAGTTCTTTTTATTTTGTTTTGGAAAAAATTGGTAGGATCGGAAATATGTTAGAGTATTTGTTGTGGTTAATTTGTAATTGATAAGATTGATGTCATTGTGAAATATGTGAGGATATGAAATATTTGAATTTTTAGCGAAAGTTGGGACAAATAGAAATGAGCAAATTTAAGCACGTGTCGAAATTACATTTGAAATGTTTAGAAATTAGAATTTAAATATTTGTTACTTAGAATTTAATCACTTGATGACAAAAAATAATTTTGTTTGTTCTTTTTAAAAATATGTTACAAATCAAGGGTGTGCTATTTTTAAAAAAAGAAAATTTGTTTGGTAAGAAATATGTAAGAATATGTTAGAATACGAAGTAGTTCAATATGTTCTTAAAGTTGGTATGTTTAGAAATTAGAATTTAAATATGTGTTAGTTAGACTTTAAATGCATGATTACAAAATTTAATATTTTTTGTTCTTCTTTACAACATGATAGAAAATAAGTGTGTAAATGGTGTTCTTTTTTTAAAAAAAAAAAAAATTGTTAGGGTAACAATTGAAATATTTGTTACTTACAATATGTTAGAAATTGAATGTGTGAATGTTTTATTTTTAAAGAAGCAAAAAATGATAGGGTAAGAAATATGTAAGAAAATTTGGTGTGATTAATTTGTAATTGATAAGATTGAGGTAAAAGTAAGCATGATCATGTTTAGAAATTAGAGTTGAAATGTTTAGAAATTAGAATTTAGGTAATTGTTAGTTAGAATTTGAAGTGCTTGATTACAAAAATTAATATGGTTTGTTATCTTTGAAAATATGTTAGAAATTATGAGTGTGATTAGAAATGAGTAAAAGTAAGCATGTTCGGAAATTACAATTGAAATGTTCAAAAATTAATATGGTTTGTTCCTTTTAAAAATATGGTACAAATCAAGAGTGTGCTATTATTTGGTGTGATTAATTTGTAATTGGTAAGATTGATGTCATTGTAAATTATGTTTCAGTATTAACTATTTGAATGTTTAATTAAAGTTGGCGTTATTAGATATGTGAAAAAGTAAGCATGTTTAGAAATTAGAGTACTTAGAATTTAGGTATGTGTTAGTTAGAATTTGAAGTGGTTGATTACAAAAATTGATATGGTTTGTTAGTTTTGAAAATATGTTAGAAATTATATGTGTGATTAGAAATGTGTAAAAGTAAGCATGTTTAGAAATTACAATTGAAATGTTTATAAATTAGAATTTAAATATTTTGTGTTGTTTTGTAAAATATGTGAGAAATTAAGTGTGTGAATGTTTTTTTAAAAAAAAATTGGTAGGTGTTCACTTTAAAATGGATGCTAATCACCCACAATCTTTCATGAACTTACTTACCAGGGATAATTCACAACGGGATCCTGCGAACAATATGAACATCGTCCCGAACGCTCCTAATTGGCAATCCCATCCACAATACCCACATATGCAATATCCTCAACCACCACCAAACTTTTCCCCTCAAGGCCAGAATGTCCCCCCAATTCCAAATTTCAACTATGGTTCAATGCCCCCTCTTTATCAGCCACCCCCTCCTAATAATACGACCTCATCAACACCCTGTCCTCCATCCAACCTCACCCACAATGAGAGTGTCGGTGTGACTTCCAAGTGGACATTGGAAGAAGATCGCCACTTGGTCACCTCATGAATCAATGTTAGCACCAACCCCCTTATTGGAGCTGACCAAAAGAAAATGAGGTTCTGGACAAAGGTCGCAAGCGCCTACAACCAGCACGCTCCCAATGGAGTTACGAAGCGATCGGCAAAAGTTTGCAATGCCCGTTAGAACCGAGCAGCTTTACTTGTGTCCAAGTGGACCGCTTGTATGGGTCAGGCTTATCAGGTGAACCCAAGGAGGGCGAATGAGGACGATATTATGCAGAAAGCCTAACAACTATACGTTGATATGGTGGGCAAACCGTTTGACTTGATGCATTGGTGGGTGCTACTGAAGGATCAACCGAAATGGGAGGTCAACTGCGGTCAATCTGCAGATATCACCACTAAACGATTGAGGATCAATGAGGTGGGCGGGTACACTGAGAGTGACACATCTGGCACATCCAGCACCCCCGGCATACCAACAACTCTTGCTAATGAAGATACACCAACAGAGGAAGTTAGTGGACTGATCTGTCCCATAGAAAGAAAAGTCGCCAAAAGAAAGGCGAAAGAGAGATCGCATGACTCGGTGCTTGACGTGGTCACCAAGGAGCTATCCACCTTGGGGACAACAAATGTCGAGAACAGCACCATGTGGGAAAGATATGTCATCGTCCAAGAGAAGAAGGCAGAGGCCGCTAAGGTGAAGGCAGAAGCCTGTTGAACTAAGAGACTCTCATCAGCGCCTCCAACAGATGAAGTATGAGGACAAGATATTGAGAATGAACATCACTAAGATGTGCCAGGATGATCAAGCGCGATATGGTCCACTTCAGGAAGAAATTGGGAGCCGTCACCGCCAAACATCGTCCTCGTCTAATGCTAGCCCTTCTTTAGATTGACATCCATGTCTTAGGAATAATATATTATTTACCTTGTGCTTTTGTTGTTCTTTCTTTTCGAAAGTGTTTGTCGTAATTGAACCGCTTTTGTTGTGGAATGAAATGTTTAATTTTATTTTAAGGAGTCCAACGTTAATTTCACATCATAATGTTAGGTCTAATATGTTTGATTTTAGCTACGATGTTTAATTTAATTTCAACGAATTCAATTTTAATATGTTCAATTTTAACTGCGATGCTCTCTTACTTTACTTTATTAATTTGTAAATGTTCCTGAAACATTTGTAAACTTCTGTCACAGGTACTACAAAATGAATCACCCATCTTTTTCATCTTCCACAGAATCATCAGATGGTCTCAACTTCATACTAGAGTCATCCTCTTCTAGTGACGACTCACCGATACTTGAAACCGTACTGGACAATCAATCTCAGCTGAAGTTATTTGGGCTAGCTTTCAAACTTAGATAAGAGGGCAGAGCTTCATCATCCAAACAACCAAGAAAGAAGAAAAGATTCATTTGGAGGGACCGAGAAGATGCACACGATCGCCTCCACAGAGACTACTTTACAGATGACTCCATCTACAACGACACCCACTTTCAGCGTAGATTTCAAATGCGGAAACACTTGTTTCTCCGCATTGTGGATGCCCTCACTAGTTGATTTGAGTACTTCCAGTTGAGGTACGATGGTGTTGGTCGGCGTGGGTTATCGCCGCTCACCAAGTACACCGCAGCGATGCGCATGCTTGCCTATGTAATATCGGCAGATTGTGTCAACGAGTACTTGAAGATTAGAGACAGCACGGCCATGGAATGCATGACGAACTTTGCTGCCAGTGTCATTCAAGTGTTTGAGACGAGTATTTGAGAAAACCAACATAAGCTGATATTGATCGACTATTGCAAGTTACCGAGGCCCGTGATTTCCCCGACATGTTAAGGAGTATAGATTGTATGCATTAGGAATGGAAGAACTGTCCATCGGCTTGGAAAGAAATGTTGGCAAAAGGGATTTATAGAGTCCCCACCTTGATTCTTGAAGCCGTTGCTTTGTATTACCTTTGGATATGGCACGCCTTCTTCGGGTGCCTAGGTAGCTTCAACGACTTAAATGTTCTTCACCGATCAGATGTTTTCCAAAAGGTGTATGAGAGTCGGGCTCCAAAATGTGAGTACGTCGTGAACGGTCGCGAGTACAATATTGGATACTTTTTGTCCGACGGTATTTATCCAAAATGGCCAAAATTCGTGAAGACTATCCCTCTTCCCCAAGGACCAAAGGCAAGATTGTTCGCCAAACGTCAGGAGTCTGTTAGGAAGGATGTGGAACGAGCATTTGGGATTCTACAAGGCCACTTCACTATCATTCGGGGTCCTGCGCGAAACATGGACAAAGCTGAGTTGGGTATGATAATGAAGGCATGTGTTGTACTCCATAACATGATCGTCGAAAATGAACGAGATTCGTTGGACCTTGCTTTCGACTACGATGATATGGAGGACAACACCCCGCAAACAAATATCCAACAGGACCATCATCCGTGCTATACTGCCTACCTCCATAGAGTAGCAGAAATTCATGACCCAGCACTACATGCACGTCTCAAATCAGACCTTGTCGTGGAAATATAGAATCGACATAGGGCGCGACAAAGCTCACAATCATAGGTGTCAAAGGTTATTCGTCATTCACTTGTGTTGTATTTTTTTAAAATGTTCAACCTTCATCATCTAAATTAGTGTTTTAAATTTCGAACACTCGAGTTGTAATTTTCTTCAATGTAGGAAAAATTATTTGCGTTTGTATCAATTCAGTTCTACTTTATACTCCATATGCTTTGTATTCGTTCAACCAATAGAAATTAAGTCATCAATTTTAGGAGACTTTAAAATAAATTAGTAGAATTTCCGGAAAGATAATTACATATTCTTTCGTTCCGAAAATACAAATTATTTTTAACTTACACAAAATTAATTATGCAAAAACAAATTTTACAACATAAAACAAATAAATTATATTTAGTGGTGGACTCCATCAACAAATATTAAATCATTTGTCCTGAAATGATTTCCACTGGTTGGGAGAATTAAGGAATGCAAGTTCCAGAACTGTAGAACTTCTACTGACGTGACATGCCAGAGTAATGCTCTAAACCAATTTCTCTCAGTAACAAATTCTCTTGCATGTCCGTGGCCATTTCTCCTTCTTGGGTTTTATTTTTTGGTTGTTTGCTGTAAAACAATACCACATAACAGTTTTATGTGGTGTTAAGGCATCTTAAATACACGCCTTGTATGTCAACACCATTCGCAAACGCCCAACTTTTTCCAATTCGACTCTTCACCAAATAACAAATATTTGCAAGCGTTGGGAAGAGTTTCATTCTTCTAAACAAATATTTCAGTCGATGTCAACACGTTGAAATGCCCACAAGTTTGCAAAAGAAATTGAAGGTCACCGCCCCCTTGCATCGTACTGTTATTTATGCCTCAATCGGCACCAATAAATGATATCAAGAACAGAGTATACAAGAGGTTCAACTAAACAAATAACTCCATCCCTATCTTCTTTTTTTTTTTTTAATTTACATTTCATTACGGCATTTAATACAAATTTTACTACATTACAACAAATGCAGCCAAAGATAAATCAACAAATAACAAACAAAAGAATTTACACCGGCAATGTAGTTCGACTTCAGCCAAAAGGGGCTAACTTGCAAATAGCATCACGGATGGGCGTCCCAGACTTCAGCCAAAACTGGCAACGATTGTAACTGCTCATTTCAATCCCCCGTCATAAGTGTCTGAAAAAAGTGTCACGCGCTCAAACTTCATTCCTTGACGGTGTGTGACATGTATAATGTTTCCGCATACACGGAGAACAGTATCACTGGGGAGGCTCTTGATATGATTTTGGGGTCATAACAGCCAACTGAAGCTTGCCTAACTGGCATAGCTTTACGGGATTCTTATAAACAGTTACCTTGGCAAGATTTTGACCAGATATAATGACATGCGCAATGCTGAAAGAACTCCCTTTCTCCACTGCAAATTGCCACTCTCTCGTCGATATGACAAACCAATCCTTTTTTGCATACCTAGAAGCTTTCACTTCAATGTATTCCCTGCCCTCCTCTTCTTGCCCTACTACAATGTCATATGGCAAGCCTGTCTCACCGTCTTGATTAACCCAATTCACCGCTTCACCACCAAGTTTTCCGGAGAAGTATCTGAAAGCCACAAGCTCTCCCAGCTTACCTGTCAGCCTTGCTTGCTGAGCATCAGGGGTGTTTAAAAGAAGCCGATCTTTCCCACTGCTTTTTGATTGACTTTCTTCAGGACTAACAGACTCAACAACAATATTGGTAGGATCAGCCAAGGCTTCCGTACTAGATTGTGGCTGATTACATATTTGATCAGCCTGATTTTCGAGAGGAAGGATGAGAGTTGAATCAGGATCTATCACTGCATCTTCAATAGTTGCGTCTTCATTTATCTCTGTTAAGGTCAAATCAGCTTTGTCCTGCACAAAACACTCGGAAATTTCATCGTGCTTCCCCAGATTGCCACCTTGGTCGGTAATGGCTGGTTGGGTCCTAATTCCATGACTACGGGAATAATTGAAACCTGGAGCTGTTTTCCAGTCTGTAGGAGGCCAGCTTGAGTATGCAGCTGCCTTCTTGGATTTGGAAGAGATTGGGTCACCAATACTCATCGGAGAGGAATTTCCTTCTTGAAACTCATCATTTTCAGGCGAAGACCCCAAAGAAGAAAGAGACCAGACAGGCTCGTCCTCTGGAAGCTTTGTCATCTTCTGGCTATTAAGAATAAAGAACTCTATCTGCTCTTCAGTTGAACCAGATTCGACCATGGTAGTGATCATGCAAAGAAAATTGGCCAGATGCAACTCTGGACGGCCATCAAAGAACAATCGCGAGAGTTCCATGAACAGAGAGTGAGAATCTGATTCCTGAGTTGTGTATAAGATGCTGCCCTACAAAATGAAATTAAAGTACTAATGGAGAATGTACCCTTGCCAGAGAAATCCATGTCAAATGAGAGGAACATTCAAAATAAAACTAAGACTAGAAGTTCCCATCTGCAGACAGTTTGCATAACTTGTCCTAGCTCTTTGCAGACGAGATTGACCAGAAGATGGAAAAATAGGCTTCAAAAAATACCTGAAGCAGGGAGCTGCATTCAAAACGCTTCTTGGATGCACAGTCGCATCTCTTTATGACATTACGGTAAAAAAGTTTTTCCACCACTACTAACTTTAACTGGTGCAATTCGCTGAGTCCAGATAACTTGAGTTGGTCATATTTATCAGGATGTAAGTTATAAACATAACGCTGAGCAAATGGGAGCACCCAAGCTACCATTGAACTTTTAAAGCCACAATCAGCAGCTCCATAATATATAGGTTCACGAGAAGCCACCTGTATGAATAACACCATTAAGAAAACACAAACATTGCTTCATAAAACAATGACAAAAACAAGCATTTCTTTATCATGCAGTAAAATCACCAACTCAAAACTAGATGATGCTTTCAAAATAAGAAAGGAGGTCTGAGAGCCTCACTATATAATTAGTTCAGGGATTTGAACAACCAATGTAGCTGGAGATGAGAGATAATCCGCAGTTCTCTCCTTCCGACACAAGAATTAGTTTAGGGCTTGCCCATCTGCATGCTGACTTTTCTCCCTCCAACGAACACCCCCCCCCCCAAAAAAAAAAAAAGCAAAGTTTCTAAGCAAAACAACATTTTCATCTGTCCTCTAGAGTCTGTACGCCCAAAACTTAAGGATGCCTAATGCCTATGAAAGCTGAACACGTAAAATCCAAAGTACTCCAACATGGAACTCAATACAAATAAACAGTGTAACTGTACAGCGACAAATTAATATCAGCCGTACATGTGTCTCGACGAAATCTTAATCATATATTGTTTCATAGTTACCTAATTTAAAATTAATTCTCTAAGATCTAAAAAATACTAATAAACTAGAAAAATATAATTACATTAGGGATTGTTTGGTGACTCAGACTTCATTAGTAGAACAAAAATCCCACAAAGGAGAACTAAATTAAAATTTAAAAAATTATTTTCCCTTTATCCAGTGCCATCAAGGCAACAAAGGTAATGGTCCAATGGAGGTTGAGGTTGAGGTTGATGTCGATATTGGCATCGGCATCAAGATGATTCCAAACCTTCAAAGCATCTCCAAAATCAAAAATCCTCATCTAGATTTAGGATGCATTATTGACCAATTTCCCAATTCAGAATTTTAGCGAGATCAGCTTGGTTTCTTGGTCCAGAATTTGCATTGCCCTTTTGCTAGTCATGGCTGGATTGATGGAGAAGGAGAAGTTCACAGAGCACAAGCTGCCATAATTTCACTTGGTTGAGGTTTGCTGGAAACGATGGAGGAGGAGGGTTTTGCCGACAATAATGGAGGGCTGCTGGTGAAGGGGAGTGACGGGAACAAACCGGGAAGGTGAGGGGGATGAAATCAATGAACTTCAGCAAAGAATGCCAAACACATCTCCCTTAAATTTTTTTAAAATAGAGCTATAAATGTAATTTTCATGGTTAAAAAACTAATTTTTAATCCAATTTATAGAAAAAAAGGAATTGGATAGTGCAGATCTAATTAAAGACACATGTACACTACAGATTTATTCTATTAATAACAGTTGTCATGGTTGTAGTATAATGACAATCACTATAAGTTTTTGCTTATGTAATTAGTTCACGGATTTTGAGCAACCAATATTGCTGGAGATGAGAGATAATCAGCAGTTCTCTCCCTCTGACACAAGAATTAGTTTATGGCTTGCCCATCTGCATGTTGAACTTTCTCCCTCCAACACCCCCCCGGGAAAAAGGGGGAGGGTACCAGTCATGGATTCAAGAGGTGGCTAAAGGGCGACGAAACGGGCGCATTGGAAAGGTTTTGAAGTTGGGCGAACTGCGTTTTCATGCCGGGATAGCCGCGATATGGAACGCAATTACCGTATTATAGCGATTTTGCCGTGTCGAGACCAAAACCGCATTTTGAATCCTTGGTGCCAGTTCACAGAAGGGCATGCATACACATGCACGCACACATAAAAAGCAAAGGTTCTAAAGCAAAACAACATTTTCGCTCTCTCTCCTCTAGAGTCAGTACATCCAAAACTTAAGGATGCCTAGCGCCTATCAAAACTGAACATGTAAAATCCAAAGGAGGACTCCAACATAGAACTCAATACAAATAAACAGCGTAACTGTACAGCGACAGAGAAATAGATGATAGTATAAATATGCATCTCAAAATATCTCACAATGTCTTAGACATGCAGTCAGGCATATAACTAGAATAACCAAAACCAACGACAGCAACAAGCTCCCTAAAGCCAACCAACAAGAAATCAGCTGACAAGCAGGAGTGTCACCCTCAATAAATTTTAGCAGGCAGCATTTCTTGGTGCACATGTTGCAGTTAGTGTTGCCATGTATGTAGCCAAAACTTAACACTCTAACTCATCCAGTTTGCAAGAAAAATCTGGATGCTGAGTGAAAATGGCCCATTTGTCATGTAAGAATCACATCCATTTCAGTAGCAACATATACTGTGAAATCTGGATGGAATTCCAATGGTAATAAAACACGCACCAAGAAGAGATGCCTTTTGATTTCGTTACAAAACCAGTGAATGAATGAGGTCTATCTAGACTATTAGGCGCTGATAATCTCACGGAAGAAATATAAATTAGTTCTCCACTTCTGTAAGGTTCAACATCACCTCTTCAGTCAAATCTCTTTTCTGCAGTACTCCAGAAAGAGGGGATGTGAGATATACTTATCAGACTGGGAATTCTTATGTGAAAGACTTTCAAAACCTTTGTTATTCCCAGCACATAGGATGGCAAATATTCAGTTTTTGGTACAATACCAAATTTCATTTCACAGATACAAGTTAGTGGTACAGGCAAACAAAGGTGCTGGTGACGGCGGAGAAAAGTAGAGATACATACCTCTGAAAGAGCCCGTATGCCTAGGTTTTGCAGCAGGAGAGATACCTTAGTTTGAAGCATCTCTTTTTCATTGTTGGTCAGTTCTCCAAAGTACAGAAACTCAATATTGTCTGAGTGCTTAAATTCTTTCTTTAAAATATCATCATCACACCAACACACAAGGCCAAATGATGGGTGTAAAGAAACCCACTTATCTTGAGTTGCTGGAAGGACAGTAAACTCAGACTGCATGAGATGCTCCTTCAAATAATTCACGTCATCAGAATTTAGTGCACCACACTTCAAACCATCTGACCACTTAAGGAGAACTTGGAAAACCTGATAGAAGGAAACAACTCATGCATCTTTTCGTATACAAAACTAGATGACTACAACTAACAAATATGTAACTTACCACATGAGCTGCCTCGGTCGGCAAAGCTTTTCTAGATAATTGCTGTAAAATTTGCAGATATTGATGCAATGGTGGAGCCTCATTTACACCACACTCCATCACAAAAAAGTCATGAAGGCCTGGATAGACTGTGCACAATGTCTTGCTGAAAAGACCGCTTCTTGTCTCAACTGAGAAGTCAACATCCTGGCTGCAGTCCAAAGCACCAGTTGAATCATTCCAGTAGACTTCCTCAGGAGACAGAAATATACCAGTTACAATATCTTCGTGAAGCTTGACAGAGGAATAAGGGACAAATATGAAAGGTCCTGAGCAGAGGGCATCCACCACTTGTTCCCTTGACTTTGCCATTTCCTTCCAAATGAAAGCATACAATTTCGACATTTGTAATATGCTGATAAGATCAAATTTTCATAAGATCAGGATCTTGAAAGCAAATTCAACAAAAAACTGCAAGACGTATGCAAATTAGCATTCTACAATGTTCAAATCCCAAAGACCTACTCTACAGAACACCAATCATAAAACGCAGTACAGCTTATCGGCTACTACAGCTGATCTGTTCGTGTTCAATAAGTTGGCTTTGACATTGATCACTGGCAGTTATATATGGCCTTCCACTTTGGAGGGACGACCCACACAAATTCCAGGAATTCTCCATCAGTAGGTTAGAAGGAACATCTAGGAATTTCTCCCTTAGAGAAATTCAAAAGAAGTAAATAATTGGGTTCATGGTCAATGCTCTCTTTTGTAACATTAGGACTAGTCTAACTTAGGTTGTAAAGCCTTCCTCAATCCAAACATAGAGTGGGAAAAACAAGAGAAAAGAAAAGGGTTACTCAGCAGTCAGCAATCATCACCATTACATATTGTCCATGATTGTTGTATTACATGTTGGACGCTCAAGACCTAGAAGAATACCGTATCTTTTTCACATTTTCTTTTTGCTTTTTGGGGGGTCAACAGATGCCTTCATGTGGTAAGATGGTTTGGAAACTATAGACCACTTACTTCCTCATTGCCCAGTTGCCAGAAACCTTTGGGAGTCAGCTTTGAGTTGTTTGGGCCTTCATTGAGTGATGCCAAGTTCTGTGGGAAATCAGCTAAAAAGCATCAAGCATACAGTTTCTTTTGGTTGTTGTGAATGGAGAGAAATAGGAGACTTTTTCGACGGAGTTGAAATAGCCATAGAGCGGTTAAAGGACAAGTGGCTCAAGAATGGTCCTTTTGGGAGGAGGATTTTAGTTCTCCTCCTCGTTTGGTGTTATTGACTGTGTGGATAGCTTACTCTTGCGCTGGAATTAGCTATTGGAGGATGCTTTTTCAGCATTCTTTCTTGTCCGTTTCTCTTACTAACATGAATACGTTACCTTTTCCATATCTTTTTCAGAATTCGCCAATGCTCATTGATAATATTCTATGAACAGAGCAGCTGCAGCATGCAAAAGCACTTCTTTCCATTGTGATTGCTTATAGTAGGCTAATAGCAAAATTATTCATACCAAAATTGGAAGATTACAATTTGAATTCAGAGAGAAGATGAACTCCGAAATGGGGGCTTAAGACAAACAAGAACAATGAAAATAAACAGCGCACGATCACTAACAATGGTTGTACCGATAACAAGGATATGAGTAATTGAGTATATTTCTTATGACTAATAGTAACAACAAAGATCACTAAGCTGGTGAGGGCTCCTGTGAGACAGAAGACTATTCATATTGCATAATCTGTCAATGGAATAAGAGGCAAGACAAATGCGTTATAATCAGCAGATAGAGAGAACTCTGCTGAAGTCAGATACACCTCGAAAAACATGATACTCAAGGCAAGGCTAAGTAGATCTAGGGCGTCAAAAATGCTCAAGTATTAGCAGCAATCATTGTACCACAGCAACGTGCGCAAGGAGATGTTCATAACCAGACTCGGGAAATTTTTAAGCACAATTACAAGACGCCTGACCACCAGAACAAATTTTCACAACCTACCAGCAAGAAACGCACCCAGATATTTTTAAGCAGCCTTCTACCTATCAGGAACAATTATGTACAAGCAAGGTATAGATGCAGTTTACACTAAAACCTATCATTATTAATTTATTATGACACTACAATACCTGGCTTTGAAGGGAGACTCCAATCTTTGCCAAATTTTAAGAACCGCTAAAGCATCATCAAGTGTGACTTGGGTTTTAAAACCAATTTCAGTCAACAATTTTGTGCTTCTTATCTGTTACAATAGAACACAAAATACTCAGTTAAATGCAAACCACAAGTATAGCACATCCATTTCCGGAACATAGTTAGGTACATATAATTCCATAAATTAATAATTCAGTTCCAAAATGACTTCAGATTCGCATTACAAAACATCTGATGTGGTGGCTTAATGGGATTTGCCCCACCTTCCATCAAGAAGGTTTAAGTTTCAACCCACCAGAGCTTTTGTGCAGAAGCATTCTCCTCGAAGAATCCCCCACTGCTGCCCCCTACCCCTCAAATCCAAAAAAATGCTGCAGCCCAAGCCCTCATCCACTAGGGTGGCCCCCTGATTGATGGGCCCCTTAGACCATCTTACTCAACGAAAGCAAGAAGAAAAGAAAAGAAAGGCCTATACAACAACTCGCTCAATATCTAAGATACTGCTCATGCTAGCCAACTAAGAACAAAGGCAACGGAGACAGAACAATAATAAAGACAAAAAACCCCAAATAATAAGAAAACTAGATTGTCAAACTAGTATTCAATTTAGATATAAGCAATTCAGCCAACAAACAAAACAGATACAATGACAAAGACAGCAGGTGAACATAGGAACACATGGGCAGCGCAGCCAAAGCATAGGGAATTGGACAAAGGTTGCTCCCTTGAAAATGGTTCGCAACCAATTATTCTACAGCTATCGCATCCTGCATTTCAGGGGTCAACCGATCATCTCAACATAAATTAGGGATAATCTTCTGTTCCAAAACACCACCTAACTGAATTTTTTGGTACACGGTTTAATCATCTCTCCTTCCAACATGTCATGAAAACCAGAAAAGTTGCAGGCCAGATGTCAATATGTGATCTTACAACTGACAAATCAACTGTTACTTGCTAAGCTGCAATCCATCCATCCAATTTATTATGAGCAGTTTGCGTTTCCGAGTACCTTTGGGGTAACTCAAGTGGTAGGTCTGGCTTGCACGAGAAACACCAAGGCTCGATTCTCCATAGGCTTGTGTGAGTATAAAATTTACCCACCCCTCCCCCCAAAGAAAGGTCCATTTTCAGAAAATTTATACGGTGCAGCTCCACAAACCCTGCTCTAAGTCCTTTGAGAACCTTCAGATAAAAATTCAAGGCTTCATGCAATAAAACATAATACAGCGGCACACGCATATTGACTGCAAAGAGATTAGTTAGGCCAACCTTTGGAACAGCATATGGAGCGTGGCAACCAAGAAGAGAGCGGACAGCATCACAGTCATAAAATAGCTCTCCTGGATAGTGAAGTTCCTTGTCAAGGCTTGATGCCACCCACTTAATATCAGTTAAGCTATTCATCAGTGAAGACTTGAAAAACATGTCATACACATCAGATGATCTACTGCAACAACCAGAAACTTTATCACTGAAATTATCATCCCAGAGAGCATCCAGAACTTCCAAGAAGTATTTGGATCGCTCTTGGCATCCATCCTTGGACAACAAGGATAATAAGTGAACCAGTTCTGGAGATTCCCAGTCTTTAAAAACCAATCCTAATGAAATGAGATGTCTATCACACATCATCTGATTCAGAACAGTCGAAGATAGGTCTGCAACAGATTTCTCAACCGCAACTGCTTTCACAAAATCTGTTACCCCCAGTTTCTGCAGAAACTCCCTCCATTTCATCCACCCACATGACATTGAAGACGTAACTGGGTGTTTCAAATAGGCTATATCAACTTCATGCCATTTGTAATCCAAGGATTGCATCAATTTATTCACATCAACAGAATTTCCAAGTTCTTTACTAAAATGAATAGATACCTCGGAGGCCCGCTTGTAGCCCTGATTTGTTAGAATTGGAGCATTACTACGTAATTCAGACATAATAGGCTCCTTGTCAACAAGACAATTGACACAGTTTGAGTCTAAGTGAAGCATCACAAAAGCAATGTATTCTATCACTAACTGGTGATCCTCAGCTGACAACTTCCTACAAGAAATGGAAGGCAAGATGTGAGTTCTGATAAGCTCATGAGCTGACAGTTTTTGGACGCCAATGATTTGCAGCATCCTTGTGCAGTTATTTATTGAGCTTCCATCGTTAGATGCCTCAGAAAACAGCAGTGGACTTACAATCCTCAATGTAGCATACAAGTGAGAGAAGGCATCATTTCCAAGTTCGGCGTCAGTGCTTGAAATTACACAGTCAGCATGAAACCAAATACTACCTTCATCTAATGAGCTATATGTACCATCAGAAAGAGGAATAAATGGAACCCTCCTCAAGCTATCAATAAGATCCTGATGCACCCCTGAATTCCTCAGATGTGGTGCATAAGAATGGAGCATATTGTAGAGTTCATTAAGCCAAGCGAATAACCAACCGAATCCCATTGATCTTATACCATCTTTTATGTGGCCTACGGAGGATATGAACTGAACTAGTATCTTTGGGCCATACTCCACTATACCCAGTGCCCTAGCAAGTGAATCAGACAAACTTATATCCTTGTCTAAGAGTATAAGTCCGAGATGCTCATACAGTAAAGAATCTGACAGTAGTAATTGCGCCTGCTCATTCCAACCTCTTAAAACCTTGCATGGAGGAACCCATTTGTCCTTGTGTCCCTCCTTAAGCAGGCAGTTTGATTGCCTCAACTTAGAGATAATCATCCGAGGTAATCCAGAAAAAAAACCATGCACTTCACCCATAAGAGGAACAAAGCTCATGTAAAAAGTCACAGCCTTGGCAGGATTATTTTGGAAACAAGGAAGAGCACAAAATGACTTCTGTGCTGCAACAAATAAAGCAGGGAATTCCGACAACAACCACTGGTTCCAGGGGCTGTCTCCGTCAACTTCTTCCCTAGAAGATGGAAGAACAAAATCCGCTTGAAGGATAAATTTAAGGCCATATGTCCTTAAAGGCAGAAATGCAAAGACAGGCTGCTGATCTAAGAACGGTTCATAATCACCATTCTGAGTCTCTTTCAGTGTTAAAGCTATCGAAATCTCTGTCATCTGCACATTTGGGCGAAGAACTTTAGGATGCAACTTGTTGGATATGACAAACCAAGTCATTTTCTCCTCCCCATGTGATACTCTCACAATACCATCTCCAAGTATCTCTTTCCTCATAACAACAAGTGTGTCACTGAGCATATTCTTCAGTTTAATACACTGAAGCCGGTGAAGGAAAAGTAACAAAGAAGGATGAAGATCAGAAAACATAGATAAAATGCTGCTCATAGCCAACCCCTCTTGTAATTTGGATTTGAAAGGCAGCACAATACATGTGTTCCAACAATTTCCGCCTTGTTGAATGTCACTTGCAGAGTCTAATTGTTTAAACATCTCAATATTGCATGGAGGTACAATTGTTGGTAATACAAAACCAATCTGACCCTCAGTAATGTCAAACTTAATATGAAATCCATTTGAATGAATTTCCGGAGCATCAGTAACCTATATCAACAGCAATGAACCCTTTGATGAATATGTGAGAACAAAAAGATAAGCCATAGTAATTTCTTTATTTTACACTAAATGAGAAAGAATACAACTGTTTTATTTGCTTGCAGTGAGATCGTATATCAGAATGTCAAAATGTTTGCCTGACCACAGAAACTTAAATTAGCTTCTTCCATGTTGCAATACCTAAAGCTACAATGAGTTCAGATGCAGAAACAGCACCACCTTCCCCTAACACAACATAAATCTGCTCCAGTAACAAGCAGAATAACTCCAAAGACACAGTCAAAGCATCATAGGTGCTACCACAAAAGCAATCATTTAACCAAATAGTTTATCAAAGAGGACACAAAGCATATCATGGCTTGCGTAAATTCATAGTCAAGTACTCAAGTGTTCTTCCCTCTCTGTTATCATTGTGCCCCCTAAGTCTTGACAGTTGCTAATGTAATTCAGAAGTCCATATTGATATTATGTGAAAAGTTGAGCATTATTCTCCCTTCAGTGGGGAGTAAGTTTTCTAATGTGCAAATGAAATGCACATGTAACTGAGAAAGCATCACATCTCTCATGCTTCAGTTTTGTCAACAAAATCAACTAAATTGACGACCCAAAAAATAAAGGCCAACAGGCCCAACACCAACCTGGTTGTAAAACTTTGGAAGAAAATAATGCCCTGGCGATATTGACATGAAAGTAAAATGACCAACACTGGAGAGGCAATAGCATAATTTCAATTCAAAGCCAAATGACGGTTCAAGTGCATACCCGAAAAACTGACTTGAAACCAATTCCCTTTTGTCCAATGTACCCAGCAGAAGATCCTTTCTTTGTTGAATTTCCAACATCACAGAGTGCTCTGATGTTCTGTGCAGTAAAGCCTCTTTCGTTGTTTAGAACTACAATACCGGTGTGTTGAAGGATGAAAGTCAGAGTAGGTTCAACGTTCTCAGGATAAGCATTATCATCAGCATTCTGCACCTGCATATTGATCAGGAGTAACAAAGTCATAACTCATGACCAATGAGATAATCATCTAAGACCTCATAAACAACTCCCAACATAGATCCCAACTAGGCAGTCCAAGGAGATCCCAATGACCCAAAGAGGCTCATCCATGGAGACCCACAAAAAGAATTCGTAGAAAGCGATTCTTACAAGATTAAAATGTCTTGCAAACAAAAATATTGAGTGAGGGCATCGAATACGATAATAAAAGTCAGTACAATGTAGCATACAAAGTAGCAAACAACACAACTAATCAAACACCCTAACCCCTACTCCCCTAGTAGAAAGCGCACAATCCAAGGCTCTACTTTCTAACTTTTTCCCCTTCACATAGCATAAGGATACTGGGACAACATCTTTTTCTGGAGTTGATAAAAACCTCCTTTGACTACCAAAGGTAATGAGAACAAAAAATGTAGATATCACCTAATTCAATCTTTAACCTTTCAATTCCACATTCAAAAAAGTCGGAATCTTTATATCTCAGAAAGGATGCCACTCTCCAGTTTTAAAAATCCCCAAAAAAATGTGCAATCCAGATGGATTAGCGGGGCGAGAAAGACCAAAAAGGATAATGACTGAATTAAATGATCACTTAACATTCTCAAGATATGTAGTCTTTTATACTTTTTTTTAATATCAGGAAGAGGTAATATATTAATAAAAAAAGATTAAAAGCTCAGCTGCACAGTGAGCATCTTACAAAAGCCTATACACATTGTAAATATAAACTATCCATACAATCAGCCAAATCAATAGAGGAAGAGCTAAGCTTCCCATTCTTCCAAAAGTAAAGAGTCTTTACGAAATTCTCTTTCAAACTCTGAAGAGGAGTTTCTGTGCTTTCAAAAACTCTTCTGTTTCTCTCTCTCCAAATACACTGAAAGATGACATGAGGTAGGACCATGGCTTCCTCTTTCTTCTTCTTCTTAACTTTCCTACCAAAGAAACCCTCCCAAGTCAAAAGATGGCTCCTAATGGAATCAGGAGCAAACCAAGAAATGCCCAAGCAACTGAGAGCTAAATTACAAAGTACTCTCGCAAACTGACAATTGAGCAATAAATGATCCGTAGATTCGGCGTCCCTTTTACACATGAAGCATCTATTCACCAAAATTTTCCCCCCTTTTTTGTAAGTTGTCACACGTTAGTACGTTCCCATGTTTAGCTTCCCACACAAAGAAAGAAGCCTTAACAGGGGCCAAAGACTTCCAAATGAGCTTGCAAGGGAAACCTTTTTCAGAATGAACCTCCCGAGGTGAATACTTCTCATCAAGAAGCTTCAAATAAAAAAATCTAACAGTGAAGCACCCCTGAGTGTTTAGATCCCACCTCACCTCATCAATTGACAATTCTCTATGTTTGGCCTCGCTAAACTTATTAAAGAAGCTTACCAGGGAATCATCATCAACGAATCCATCTTGAACAAAAACAGGTGCCCAAATATTGTTACCAGAAACCTATTGCCAAAACATAAAGGCTAGGGAATACGTCTTTCAAAGGATTCCGACCGCACCAGCGATCAACCCAAAAAAGGATTGTACAACCATCTCCTACCTCAAAAGAACAGTGTGGAAAGAATCTTCCCCAACCTTCGGAGATATATCTCCAAAGGCTATACCCATAAGTGCCCTTCGGAATAGAGGGAAACCATCCGAATCCATCGTCCCCATATTTGATGGTAACTACCTTTCTCCACAGATTGCCCTTTTCATTCATAAATCTCCACAACCACTTACCGAGAAGGGCTTCATTAAAGAGTCGCAAGTCCCTTATACCTAACCCTCCTAAATACAGTGGTTACTTCACAATGTTCCATTTCACAAGATGAAACTTGAAGTCACTGCCAAACGAACCCCAAAGGAAATTTCTCTGGATTGCTTCTAATTTGTTGGCCACTGAAGAAGGCAAGGAAAAGAGCGAGCGGAAATAAGTCGGGATACTTGACAGAACACTCTTGATGAGAGTTAGTCTCCCCCCTTTTGAAAGATACATAGACTTCCATCCCGAAAGTCTTTTCTCAAATCTCTCGACTATTGGGTGGGTCCCAAATGGCTTTCTCCGTAAATTTAGCACCGAGAGGGAGACCTAGGTAAGCAGTGGGAAAGCATCAACATTGCAACCTAAAACACCTGCAAGCAATTAAATATTGTCCACATGTCCAATAGGCAGGATAGAGCTCTTTGCCAAATTAGCCTTAAGACCCGAAACCGCCTGAAACCAGGTGAGTACACCACAAAGGTTAACCATCTGCTTGCAATCATTTTCACAAAAAACTAGAGTGTCATCCGCACAAAGAAGATGAGAGACACTCATAGTTGTCCTACTCGAGCGACCCACTTTACTCCTAGATATAAGCCCTGCACTAGATGCTGGCATGCCGCATCAATCATCCTTGTAAATACCCCCATGACCATCAATTAGCCTTGTAAATACCTCCATAACCAGCAAAAACAAAAGGGGGATAAAGGATCTCCCCAACGAAGACCTCTAGAAGTCGAGAAGAACTCTGTTAGAGAACCATCGACAAGAACTGCAAAGGATGTAGATGAAACGCAATGGCGGATCCAGCTGCTTCAAAATAGAAAATGCACAGTAGTTTTCCAGCTGCTGCTTCACCACCGTCATCGTTACCAGCATTCTACCATAATGTCACTTCAGGTTCCACAGTCCACAGTTTTGTCCATGGAATCTTGACTAGAACTGAAATTTTCTTCGATTGGCCATAACAAGGATACACAATAAGATAGAAAATATGTAACTCCCACTTTTACCAATTTAGAAATTGTCCCATCAAGTTAGACAACATTTACATAAAATTCAACTGAGTCTTTTTAGTCACATCTATTGACCCTAGTCATCATCCACTGTACACCTCAGTGTATCTATTTGACACTGTCAAAACTATCTAAGTAAATCACAAAGTCAATACTGCTAACAGGTTTCGGATTGGCCAACCGCTGGAGACTTCAGTCGGCATGTTGTTCGCACACAGATAGGCTCACAAACCCATTGATTCTTTGAGATTGGTCACAGAAACGGAGGGATGATGTTCAATTCCTCAGCAGCATACAACATGGCAATAGCAAATTTAAGAAAACAGGGGAGAAAGAGCAACTAATCACTTTCATAAGTCAGGCTAAGAATCACAGTTGAAAAAAGACTTAAAGATATCAAGGACATTCTGAAGTTCCTATTGAGTGCCAAGCATCGACATATGGTCTCTGTTTATCAATTGTTATTTTCCACCAAGAAATCGGGACCCACACTGGGAGTAGTTGTTTTTTTTTTCCAAAGTGATTCTTTAGAGATTAGCCTCCAATCTATTCCAAGCATTAGTTCGAGTATAAAAAGGATGGAATTTCTTTTCAAGAAAGAGTGCTAGTATGGATTCAAAATGTGGCCAATCGCAACAAAACGACTGCATGGGAAAGGGTTTGGGGTTAGATGAGACACGTTTTCAGCCCGTGACGACCGCGACATGGAAATAGGATGCCCACATTAGAGCAAATTTGCCGTCCCCAGACCGAAACCGCATTTTGAATCTGTGTGAGTGAACATGTGGGAGAAGAGAGTGAACATGTGGGAGAAGCAATAACATGTGGGAGACTTTGTCGGCCTCTATGGGAGGGCATATCAAGAATGTAATGCCCCAAGAAGGTAGTCAAAATACTATGTCGCAGTATGCGCCAAGAAGGTAGCCATACTACGGCCTTGTTCGGCAAAATTAGTTGTTTGGATAGCTGATAATTGTTTGAGTAGCAAATAGCTATTTTACTTTTAGCTATTAGCTTATAGCGGTTTAGCTAGTTATTTGAAAAAAATTGTATCCGGTTAAATTAGTAGTTGGATTAGCTCATAAATATAAAATAATAACAATAACAATAATGATATTATTGTTGTTGTTGTTGTTGTTGTTGTTATTGTTATACTCTTGATCAACTTCTTCCAGAGTAATAATATTTTAATTAAAAATCATCTAATATGCTTAAGAGCACCACTTTGTGTTTGATTTTGTATTACTAATTATTGCATTAATGGAATAGTAACCAAATTAGTTCTTTGTCAATCTTTCTGTTCCTTGTTATTATTTCTAATGCACTTCCCACTGTTCTAATACTATTATTTATCTAATGTTACTTGCACTTAATACCTAACAAAAAGCTCATTCTAATCTCATGAGTTTTCTTGCAAGAAATTTTACCTCCATGCAAAAGGGGGAAGGGGGGGAGGAACATTTTTGCTTTACAGGTCTATTGAAATCAGCCACTCTGGGTAAGGCTGGGGGGCCCACACCAGGAGGTGGGGATGGTCTTATCGTGTAAACTCACTTTACATGTAAATAGGGCTGTTTTTTCCAGATGATGCACTAAAGGAATGGATTACCCATTAAAAGAGAAGAACATACCAGCTCGAGAAGGAAGTGAGAGTCCTGTGAATAAAGTTCTTGTGACAGACAATGAAGTGCTCGTCCTAAACGAGCATGCTGCTTTTTCAACATGTCACTCTGCACATCAGAAATACTAGGATCTAAACCAAATTCTTCCCGCCTAATTGATTCAATAACAAGAGCAGCCTCAATGTTTTCATTGGTGTCTTTGTCAGCTGAATGCTGCGACATAACTTTTACAGGACCATCAGCATTTGGACAACCATTCAGGGCGGTTGTATCACTACGTACCATACACTGCTCATCTTTGTTAGTTGATGTGCAAGGAACTCTATCAGGTGGACAATGGATACCACGCAACTCCTTTATGACATCGGTATCCACAGAACTAGAGGATGAAGATCCAGTTGACATCAAGGAATCACCCTTAGTAATTGGACACCTTGCATGGTGATCATGAATCCATTCAACAATGCCTAATGATAAACCAATTTCATGAACCATAAGATGCTCTTCAATCCCCCTACAATTGAGTAAAACAGCTGAAGCAATATCTTTCACCACACATTGCAGTGCAGAAAGTAATATATCAGCTGCAAAACATCGAAATTCTGAAGGAAGGAAACCAAGACAATCGATGAATATCCTAGATACAGCAGCAACAGCTCTATTCACTCCACTCAAACTCTTGCTTTTGTTTGTGCTCCAATCACAACCTGAAGACTTCTTGAATAGAGGTTTGCTGGATGTTTTCTCAAACTTCGGATCATCCTTGGTATCCATATTACAAATAGAACTTCCCATGATAACTTCAAATGCTTGGCGCGCCTGGCACTTTAAAAGAGCCAAGGGCAATTGTCTTCTACCACCATGCAGTGCAAACAAAGATACGAGTTGCACCGCAATCTCAAAAGGAGATTCTTGCAGTATGGCTTGAAAGAAGAGATCTTGCGATGCTGAGTGGTCAATCCGTATAATCCTACCATTTTGCGTTAATAAGCATAAAAAATCTTTGGCATTGACATCAGTCAATAGCCATTGCAGAAGAGGTCCAAGTGAGGGAGCGTACAAAAGATCCCAATGTGACCATGAGATTAGATCTGATAAAAACGGGGCTCTAAGCAAAACTTCCATAGCATCCCTTGATGTGAGTAAGCCAAGCTTCCCATCTGTCTGAGCAACATCTGCTACTAGCCCAAAATTGCCCGAAACATCACGTTCGTTAAAGTGGGCACTATCAGCATAATTAGATGTGCCCAACAATGTTGCAGAAAACAAAACACAGTTAGATATACTGTTAGTTCTAAGTTGGTCTATGACATCCGATAGCTGTGCCACTCTACCACTCGCAGTGATTTTGAAACTAATGAAAGGAAACTGCCTCATAAGCAGTTCGTATATTTTTTCCTTGGTTACACCATCATCCTCCCACAGGCTGCCTGAAGCCTGAGCCAATAATGTATCCAACTGTTGCTGAAGCATGCACACCTCTAGAGATTGGGGCCCTTGTGCCTCATCTTTTACACATTCAAGCAGTTCTTTAGGGATTAAAGAGACATGCTTTCCTACAAATGACCAGAAATCCCCATGACCAAGTGACCTGAATTCCTCAACAGAAAATTGCTGGGCCAACCAAACTTCACAACGGCTAAGTTGCCCTGCAAACCTTAATAGCTTTTCTAGAAGTGAATTTCCACCAGATAACATGGGGCTGTCAGCAAGATACTCCAAAGCCTTCGCAACAATATCCTTTTGATCTACACCTGAAAAAATAGGACATCCATATAAGAATGAATTAATACCCCAAGGCCAAAGACAGACGTTACCAAAAAAGATAACGGGAACAGGAAATATAATAGAAACAGGATTAACTGCAACTTAAACCTCTAAGGTACAGTATAATAAAATAGCCTATTATGTCTAAAATCATGGAATAACAATCCTATAACTGACTGTGCCTTCATCTCATGGTTGTGAGGCGCTTTCTGGGGCATTTGACCCAACCTCCCAGGATCAATTCACAGGAGGTGCAAAATCCCCAAAAGTACAGAGTCCCCTTTGGTTGTGGGGAAATCGTGAGGTACAAACGGGATGATTGTGGGCTCACTTATCTACAGGCAATGCTTCCTTTGGGCCAACTCCGGCCTGTGTTCACCCTCCCTCTGGCCATTACAACCAGGCTTTCTCAGTTAGTCCAGCACCAGGCCAACCAGTGGGGCCACTCACCAATCAGAAAAAACTGAATTAAATTAAGTAACAATCTTCTCACCAATTAACCATCAAGGATATCAGAATGACATGCAGCTACTACCATGCCTCCCCCTCCCCCCAATTTTAAAAAAAAAAAAAAAAATCTTTTCCTGGACTTTTCAGCAGACCAAGAAGATGACGAAAGCCACTTTGTTGACTGAATTATTAGTCAGAGACATTTACACAAAGTAAAAGGAAGTTAGATAATTGAACGATCCCTACAAAACCGTACAAACATGCTTCTTGTTGTGTTGGAATGGGATTCTTATGTCTTATGAAGAAGCCCAAAGAATCTTGGATCTGTATACTACAGAAAAGAAGGATTCTCTTGCCAGGTGGTAAATTGAATTGAATAGGAAGGAACTAAAGGGCGAGGCCTAATGCTTTTAAAGAACTAGTTATCTAGTAAAGTGCCGCAACAACCTTTACCAAGTCCGAATGATCCTCGACAAGTTCTGAAGAAGATGGCAACCAATAAGGTAATTGCCAAGTTGGAGGAAGAAGAATGAAAAAAGAACTTAACGATGCTTTACAATCGTCAACAACTAGACAAAATAATAATAATAATAATAATAATAATAACAACAACAACAACAACATTCTTCAGTAGATAAGAATGTTACTATTATTATTATTATTATTATTATTATTATTATAATCAAAATTCTCTACTTTTGGAAGAATGGAAAGTTTAGCTTTTCCTCTATTGATTTGGCAGATTGTGTGGATAGTTTATACTTAGGTTGTATATAGCCTTTTGTATGATGCTCACTGTGCAGCTAAGCTTCTGATCTTTCTATATTAATATATTACTTTTTCCTTATCAAAAAAAATAATAATAATAACATTCTTCAGTAGTCCTCAAGCCTAAACCTATAAGCATGAGGGTACCCTTGGACACAGGGGATAGCGAAAAGACCAAATATAAGGTTAGAGCAAGGTTGCTCTGCTTTAAGTCTCCTTCCTTTGTTCCTTTCTCCCCCTTTAATACCAGACTGCGACCAAAGCAACGCCCATGGAGGGTGAAATGTCCCAAGTGTGTGCGCTCTTATCTAAATGTATATGAGTGTATTTGATTCTGTCAGTTCTTCAAGATGTTTTCACTCCATTTTTGTGGTGTTTCATAATTTGAAAAAAATATGACATAATACACATACAAAATGGAAATTTATGTACATTAAACAATCCTTGTTCCTTTTCTTTGAGGTTTCACCTTTTTGACATTTCCCATTCCATACAATAATCCTCAAATGCCAAACTGAAACCTAACTGGTTATAGGCTACCACATCTATTAAGACTTGTCACAATCCTGCTTTCCCAGTGCTCCTTTACCAACATTCACAAACATTTAGAGTAGACAGTAGAATTCAAATTTGCCGAAATGAATCGATAGCGGACATCTGATCATATAAGATGCACGGTAATTTAAAGTACAAAAGGACAATCCTTTCATGGAACTCAACACAGAACATAATCAAGCAACAGTAAAGACAACGGCGAAGTTGCACTCCCAATGTGCAGTTCAAATTCTAATAATGAAACAAGACTCCAGTACACAGTTTATAGTGTTCCAAATCATCACTCTTTTTGGACATGACTGATGTGTTAGGAAAGAAGGACAACGCAATATATTAAGAGATTGCGGACTTAAGAGCTGATAGAGCACCTTTTTAGAACAGGAGGAATAAGAAGGGTAAGAAGTAGAAGCCCTATATCAAACATCCGCATATAAAGAGATCAGAGCAGTAGCTACAATGGATATGCAATTCTTCTGAATTCTGTCAACTCTGTTTTAGTCAATTCGCTCCCCCATCCAAAAGGCCCAATGGTTAAAGGTGACTGAACTTCAACCATGATTTTTTGCATTGAAATTTAGCCCAAGTACAAAATAAATAGGAACAGCAAATTGATGACAAGCCAATATGATTTTCTGAATCATTGTCTAAAATCCAAATTTTCAATTTGATTTGTAATGAAAATTATGTTAACTATCCAACATCATAACAACAGCCTGCCCAAAGCATTTAAGACAAATCAAGTGGTATTAGGTGCACTCAAATCACACACGAAAAAGTTAGAATCACAGTCCACATACTGCACTTGATGGAAGCAGACTAATGAAGACAATTAAGAGGCAGCCAGCTGAACCCAAATCAGCCAAACTTACTTACATGTACCAGGTTCTAAGGCCCCCTTATTATGGCGGTTTCGATCCTTCTCAACAGGCTCGACATCAATGCTTTCATATTCCGTATGCTCATCAGCACATGGGTTTGCCTGTCCTAGTTCGCCCACGAACTGGAATGTATCGTACATACTATCCCACATCCCATTCTTAATCGATGACACCTGCAACATTGTTAAGGGAAAATTTTTAATGGATGCGTATGTGAACAAACAAATGTGAGTGCGATTATGCATGTATGCACGTGTCCTATCAACGCAGCCAGAAGTGAGGTATAAGTGAGATTAGACCTCCACCAAAGATTATAATCCAAGGGACGCATCTCGAGTATCCCATATCCATACTCCCACACCCATCCTTAGCCCATACATTATTTAAGGCATAACATGACTGACATCTAACCACCACAGATCCCTACCCCCAACAATAGTTACACAGAAGCAGGACACCACAAAATCCAGGACGCTGAGGAATCCTTTTGCTTTTAATGTCTTTCTAGGTCGAATAAATGTTAATACATGTTTAAAAAAGAGTTCAAAAGGCCACCAAGATCAGCAGCCAAAATAAGGCCTGCCAATGAAGAAGAGACACCATCCCAGCCATCGGAGAAGAAACACAATTCACCAAAACAAGTAACAAGCATAAAAACAAAAATAAAAAAGTGAGAGACAAGTAGTAAAATTGGGCACCCATGCTGAATTTATAACCGACTCTTCATTCTGTTAAAGAATCAACCATGAATCACGTAAAAATAAAACATTGCGGCAATTACAGATAGGTTCGTCCAATGTGTGTGCCACATTGCTGGCGAGTACTATGCAGGTAAATTATATCTCCAGACACAAGACCCAGTTTGCAGTACATAGGGGTTCAAGGAGTTCAGAAGCTATACCCTGACCACCATGTCAGACAGTCAGAGTAGCAATACCAATGCCCGCCACATCTCCCTCTCCTGTCAACTCTTCTCACAATTATGGGCACTCTAGCTGGCGTCTAGTACTGTATCACCCAACTCCCTTTTGCACCCCTCAATTAATTTCCTTTGTCATCCCTCTAACCCCTCCATCCAACCCCCCCCCCTTTCAAATTCTCAGTAGAGCAGTGGAAACTCAAATATGCTTGCCTTTTTCAGGGTTTTTCTTTTTTGGGGGGAGGGGGGTGCTAGAAAGTTCAAAATCGTGTTCCAGCAAGCAAGCAATTTGGTCAAAAAGCGTCATAAGCGAAGAAGATATTTCAGCAAAACGAGGCAGGTAATTCAAGGCAAACCCTGATCAACCACTGGCTAAGCCCTAGCATTATAAGGCTGCTGCTCTAGCCAAATACGGCTCCCGTAAATCTTGAGTCATAACTGTGGTCACCTAAGAAAACAATATGATCCTAATTAGGCTAGCTATTTCCCAGTAAGCGCTCAGCAATCAGTAGCTAACCCAGATACTGCACGTAAATGACGAATAAGAGGGCTAGGGACTGTCAGTCTGGCCACCAGCAAGCACCATGTGGTCCACGAAAGGGGAGGATCATCGTCCAGTGTAGAGGTGGTAGACATCTCGGCAAGGCAGGACAGAAACACAAGGTTGATGGGTGAGGTTTTGATGTTCCTAAGTGTTATGACTTTATATTGGAATCCAACACTTCACATCATTACTGTTGATCCAACCATAAAAAGCATTTCACACACATTCACCTGCACACCCAGAGAGACACACATGCGCATGCACACATGCACAAAAACATGTGCACACGCACGCATGTGCGCCCACACGCACACACACACGAGCGCGCACATACACACATTATGTATGCGTCTGTGCTCGTATGTGTGTGTGTGTCTCTCTCTCTCTCTCTCTCTCTCTCTCTCTCTCTCTCTATATGTACACACACACACACACACACACACACACACACACACACACACACACACACGCATACATATATATATATATTTACACAGACACATACACAAACACACACACACACACACACACAGAGTGTGTGTGTGTGTGTGTGTGTGTGTGTGTGTGTGCGCGCGCATATATGTATAATTACATAAGTTTGTGTGTATATAGTTCTGACCGTAGAGTTGCAGTAAGGGTGAGTTATCTGCCAACTTTTCCACTATCAACACCACCCCCCCCCAAAAAAAAACCAAACTCTGCCTTGCGTTACTGCTTATGTACATGGTATTGGCCATAATTCACAAGAACATTCTGCAGTTTTAATCAGAGGAGGAAGGGTTAAGGATTTACCCAGTGCGAAATATCACATATGTACATATATGCATATGCGTGTGTGTATATGTACACACACACTCACACACAAGGCTTAAACGAAGCTCAGCCGGCTCGCCGGCCCTCAGCTTCCGCTCATTCAAAGCTCGATACAGGTTTGACTCAACCCAAACTCGGGCTGAGCCCGAGCCTAGCAAGGCTCAGCACAGCTTAATTTGGCTCAGTTTAACTCAGTTAGTTCGTTTTTTCTATGCACTTGTGTGGAAAGTAAGAAATTATTATCATAATCAACAAAATCTTATTCAAGTCCTTAATTCTTGAATCCATCCAATACAAAAAATTAGAATTTAGCTTGGCTTGTAGCCTTAAGTTCAGTAACTGTTTAATCAAAAGCAAACAAAAAGAAGAAGAGCTAAGCCAAGCCGAGCATTGTGCATTCAATCTCGATCCCGATCCCGAGACTAAACTTTATAGGATCAGTGAACCTCGAGCCAAGCCTGAGCCGAGCTTTTGATTGACCGAGCCCGAGCCCAGGCCGTCCGCCTCGTTTAAACCCCTACATACATACATACATATATACACACACACACACACACACACAAATATATATATATATATACACACACACACACACACACATATATGCACACACACACACACACACACTCACTCACTCATATAACCTGCTTATGTGCATGTCATGATTGCATAAGCAACCCTCCCCCCCAACTTGATAGTATCAATGCCACAAAAAGGCCGCAGCCGAATTACCAAATCCACAAGGTAACAAACTACCAAGGCAGAGCCACCATCATGTATCCAACACAACAAAAGACCGAATTACCCAAATGCGAAGCAAACAAAAGCTCATTGTTTGCAGGGCCTTCTGCGCTGACATGTGTCCATACTCCATTCAGACCTGACATCACAAGTTGCGAATAAACTGTGCGATGACAGCAAGACAGCCTATCTCATAAGAGGCGCCTCTGCACAGCAATGATTCAGCTGTACAGTTGATCTCATAGTTTATCATCCGGAATTACACTCCTTTGTAAACAGGAAGCCATATTGCCCAAATAATCATCAAGCTCACAACAAAACACAGAACCAATCCCCCCAACCCAACCAGCACCAAAAAAAAAGAAGAGAGAGAGAGAGAAAAAAAATTACAAGGCTAGTTCATCCAACAACATTGAATCCCCTTTGGACTAATCACACAAACAATGCAAGTTGCATTACGAGATAAGGATGAGGTTCCCGACATATAACCAAAATCAATTATAAAACAACTCACCGCAACATTTAGCAACCCCACAAGCGGATATGATGAGAATGCTGATCTTAATCTCTTTCTTTGTCGAGCTGATATTCCATAGAATTCCAGCATTTTTTCAAAAACCTGCACCAACACAATACAATGAGATTGACTACTGAATAGAACGAGGAAAAATGAATTTGATTAGTTTTTTTGGGAGGGGTAAGGAAAAGGTAATAAAATTCATGAAGGGTAGATGATCCAAAAAAAATCAATGCATCCCACCGAAAACAATTACAACCCCAACACATTTGTTGTCAACAAAGTCAATTACACCCAACAATCTTGTGACAACAAAATTTTTGCATCCAGTTCATTGGAAATCCTCTCCCTGCTTGCCTCATGTTGACATTGGAGTGAAAAACTCTGAGTTCATCTCTGAAATTTATGCTCAAAATATGACCCATGATTCATACTACATTTCCAAGCAGACGATATCCTGGAAATTACAAGGTGTCCCAGCCGACACAGACCTGAGAAGATTTGTTTCACAAGGGACCAGTCCATGACATCTATTGGCTGATGCATCGCGAATGTGGTGATCTAAGCCATTTGCAAAACATAATCTCTGCTTAAGCTTAGGCCTGGTCAGAAATTATTTAGTTTCAAGGGACTATTTACATAGTTCCCACATTCATGATGCTTCAAAAAGGTCTAAGTATTTCATGCTATTTAATCTTTTACGCTTCCCTTCATCCTGAAACAGTGTCATAATTTCTATCACCCACTCCAGAAAGACGTCATTTTGCATAACAATTGTGACGCTTCACTCTGATGCAATCATTTGCTGAATGTTTTCCCAGAGCATCATTATGTAATTCTTTCCTGTTACAGCAGAATCCAGCCATCCTAAAGCATGTGTCAAGCTTGCGATGACTATCCCAATAAAAACTCAAATGGGACATTTTACCCTTTCTTTTTGCATGAAATCTTTAGTTAAATGTGTTCCTTAAAAAACTTATTATTTGCAAAGCTTATTACATTGGCAAATGCAGCATGATTTTTGTGATCCAAATATCAGCAAGATGTGAAACTAGTTTATGCAATGATATTTTCTCAAACATCACTTTGCAGAGCTCTAGTAAAAGATAATATTTTTGATTAACCACAATAAAAGCAGATGAGGCAAAACAAAGAACAGAAAATATTTGACATTGTACAAAAATTAGCAGATACTAGTACAAAATTCAGATTGAAATGCCAATGACAAAAAGCAAGATGCTTCAAAATGTCCTCTACTTAGGAACTTGTAGGTGGTGAGTAAATCATAACCTCCCTGGAATTAGGGGTCAGGCTACTGCATCCTGCCATCGCCAAGATCTCGCCAGCATTCGTTTGATTTTGATGGGCTTGATTTCTCTCATTTTGTTTTCACAGTTTGGAAAATTGAAAACGTTTATAATACCTCTCATGACAAGCTCAATCCCAGCGGGAAGAGAACGAGATATGCATAACGGAGAAGGATGGTATTTGAGAAATACATGCTTATTTTTGGACGCAAACAATATGCAGAAGTAATTTCCTACATGCTACAACTTCTGTCACAAACAAAGAACAAGATGGGAATCAGCGTCCTACATACAACATATTTTCATTTTATTGCAATAGAAATTTCACCATCCTGGAGTTCTCTTTCAGGAGACTTTGAACCTTCCATTGGTAAAAAGAAATAAGATCTAGAAAAATAAAAAAGAAACAGGATAATAAATTGCAGAAAGCAAAAATAGGTAAATGAGCATTTGCAATCGACCAACACAGAGGAATTCAATATCAACATGTTTCCAGAAGAATTACTGCCATACCTCACCAGCAGTGTGCTCCCGGCAAGCTTCCTTCCAGGTAGTGATGAACATCCTAATAGAATCATCCGCAAGTGAAACATCAACATTTGTCTGCTCCAGTTTCTCTCCTGTGTGAGTATCCCCAAGCTTGAAGAGAGAATTCTTTTCAATCGCCTCTCCTTGGATCTGATTTTTTAATTTTCTTTTCTTTTTGAGAGGCTCGCCTATCTGACTAGACGATAAGCTCTGCCTACCCGGAGAAGAATACTCGTATGTTTCTCCTCTCAAACCCAACCTTCTCATCTCTTCAGCTACTGATGGATATGGACAGTTACTCACCTTATCTCCACCTCTGCTCTTTACTGACGGCAATTGACACTGATTACCTGCGTAATTGTTGTCCCCTTTTTCTTCGCTATCAGAACTATCTATTGCACCATCATCCTCGGAGCTTGATGAAGCAAATCTTACGTGCTTGCCAGAAAAGTCCTTGTTAACAGAGGCAAAGGACGTTACACGCTGAGTTATAGCAGTAAAACGATCATCAAGCTCCTTCTTCTCCAAGGAGAAAAGCGGTCTTTTTTTCTTAGGCTTACTGCATCTAGCTTTCACCGTCTCCATACACTTCTTCAATACTAGGTCCTTCGATGAATGGGCTTCACGAAGAAGAGCAATGTACATCCTAAAGCAACATTCTAGCAGTTATGAAAAGGTGCTCATGAATAGTTGTCCATAATAACATCAATCAACCTCACATAAGAGAAACCCACATTTCCCAAAGAGGTGCTCTGCAGATATCTTACTAAAACTTTTTCAAGGAAGCGTGGTATTTGGATTCTGCCATGGCATAGTTTAAGGAGGAGGATTTGCCCTCCTTCTTCGCCCATCCCAGGCCCCTCTCAGTAGGGTGTCCCCATGAGTGACCGGACCCCTTAATGAACCTTCTTTAGAATCCCCTCCCCAGGGACGGATAGAAATAGAGAGACACCCTACACTGTGTAGGTCCCCAATCCAAGTAGGCATCCGTTGCTGGGCCAGCTGCACTATTACAGTCTAGATAGCACTCAGGCTTGGCCCTAACACTTGTTGCAGTGCTACTTATAACATGCACAAAAGTTTTCACAGCTTTGGCCACCACCAGACTTTCAGATTCCACCATTACCACATCCTCATCCCTCTTAACATATATTTTGAGGACTTCATTTTACATAGCAAACCAACATAAAAACATGACAAGTAAACATAGATGCAATTACTAGGACCCTAAAATTACACAACAAACCAGAAAACTCAGATCAAGTGCAACTGATCCAGATGAGGAATAAAGGGAATCTGCCAAAGATTAGAACTCCAAGATATATTTTAATATTTGGAAATTTATTGTATTCTGATTTTTTTTTAAAATCTGATTTTCACATATCATATTATAGAGCACATTACATGAATCAAGATACAAATTTATTTACGAGTATTTTAATAAGCTTCAGTTTCATATTCTATTTACGATAGATTTAGGCAAGTTTTTTTTTACCCTAATAAGCAAGAAGCAACATATTGATAAGACACATACCCCAGGTTATTATTATGCTTGATGAATATTCATAATTGATAACTGAATTCACAAATAGTGATATTTCTCCTATTCTCTATTCCTCTTCCTCCATTCTCCCACTCTCATACCTTCTTTTCCTTGTAATTTTCCCCTACCTCTCTATGTCTGCTTTCTTCTCTCTAATTCCTGCTCTTTCCCCATTCTCTATCAGCAACATTTGGACCCGCCAATCCTGAATGCCTAAACCCATACCTGGGTACCATAATGTGGCTTTTACCTTCTACTGTTCTTCCCCTTGCTACTGCTAATTGACAGGAAACATATTAGAAAAGCATGACTCATGAGAAGACGAGGAGGAGACAACACGGGAAAAGCTACACAAGAGGCAAAATAAGAACAAAGGGCTTATAATGAGGTGTCCACCCCTAGACAAGATAAACAGGCAACACATGCTAGAAAAAGGAGATGTGCATGGCGATGAAGCACCACTAAGTCATACCAAGAAGTTATGATTGATCACAACCATCCTAAGTGTCCCCCCCCCCCCGACAAAGGTCAATCATCATTATTCCAAAAAGCAGAAATTGCAACGCAACAACCATCCTAAGTTCTTGACACAACCCCCCCCCCCCCGGGGGGGCTTGATTCATATCCCCCAAGTGAGGAGTCAACTAACACACCCAGACCCTGTAAGGCTCACCCAGTCTAATAAAGAGTTAAAGACTATTGCAACTCCCTTCCCAATCACATCACTCCGAATTTATCCTCCATAATTCGGCAACCATGGTCACTTGATTCAGAGTCTGACCTAGATCCGCACACAGGTTATGTAGGAGATGGCAAGCAAGGTAAATGGAGCAGCAAAACATTAAGGAAGAGAGACAAGATTTGTGGAGATATGAATAAGAATAGGAATGACGAACGGGGTGGGTGGGCATGCCGTTGCTGCAAGGGCCAGCACTTGCTTCAAATGATTTAGTTTGGGTGGGGTCTGGCATAGAAGGCAGCAAAAAGTGCCTCATGGACAAGATACAAGAGCATTCTAATATAGCATCATGCACATAAGTCCTGTCCATGATAAAATTTCTGCAACCATCAAGCTCATATGGGACAATATAAGAAGCCTCACACTGTGTTTGATATGGATGGATTATTACACTAAAATATCTGGAATAGATGGATTATTACACCAAAATGTCTGGTATAGATGGATTATTATACTAAAATTTCTCAATGAAACCATCATAATATTGTCGAGACATAAACAATCAAACTACAGTCCACTCGGGTGAAAGAAGCTTGACTGGATTTAGAAGACTTTCCAAACATTGCATGGAACTGTTGACTGCCATGGTTCAAAAGGCCTCAAAAAAAAAAAAAACGGACCCCTCTCTATCCAAGGAGGCAGCATAGACAAGAAACAAAAAATATCATCAAGTGCCAAGATCAGTACAAACTAAACATACACAACCACAAGAGGGTAACACAATATGTGATCAGCACAGACCAATGAGAAAATTTCCTGCACAATGTCAAACATTGCATGAAACCCAGTCTTCAACCCAGCGCACACGTGTAGCAGTTATAGAAAAGAATCAGCCCTTTAAAGAAGCACAGAGTCACCTCAAATAGAACTGCCCACTTCTATCCTCAAAAGGAAACAACGAAACTGTGAACCGCTAAGCCAACAACTATAGGCGCTATAGTACAGATTAAATGCAATTAGGAAATAATTTATTTTTAAGGATTAAAATACACGCGCACTCGCGCACACCAGAAAAGCAACCGGTACATAACCCAAAAGGGTCATTGAACGCAGGTCAGATTAATCAAATATCAGCTACATGGTGGAGCTAGTTTTGCAAGATGTAACCAATATGGAAGCTCCTTTAGACCTGTCAAATAGGTCACTCAGTTCAGATTGGGTTGAGGCCAATTTATGGCTGCAAAATGTTCAGCTCTATGGAATTTCATGTCAAATCTAGTTCGGGTACAGTCAATCCATATTCAGATCAGATTGGGTCTCCAGTATCTCAGGTCCTGCCAAATGTCTAGCTCCAGGTCATTCGAGACAAGAACGTTGGATCAGGTATATGTGGCCAGGGCTTAACTCATTGTCATAGTTTCTTAATGATCAGCATACTAAGAGGCACTCGAATTGTTTGCGTGAGATATAAAATACTGAAGAGGGAGAAAAAACCCCAAAAAAAGGAAAAAGAAACCGCAGCAAGCGTAAGTAGCTACATAGCCTACATACCCAATGCTCTGGATCCGCACACCAAGGTGTTGCCAGCTTGCGACTTCAGACTTTTTCGCAATGAAGTCCAGAAAGTCCTCAATCTTTACATTCTTACGTTTCCGACCATTGAAAAACTCAGAAAGGTATAAAACTATTTCCTCAGTCGTTATCTTGTAGACTCCAGTTATATCTTTGTTGACAGAAAAATAGTGCAAAACCAGAGGATGCCGTACAAAAGGCCCCAACTCCAGCTCTTCAAACGTCTCAATACCCTCATTCTTGCATATGGCCGCTTGTAAATCAAACAAAGAAGTAATCCTCTGAATGGCTACGTAACAGTGAATAAATGCATTGATCTGACAACAAGGAAAATAAGATGTTAAAAGATCAATTTGTTCCACATAGGGAGATCAAGAGACAAAAGACAACTACAACAAAGGAGTTTCAGATATGCAGAACCTATAAGCTAACAAACACCAGAGATTGTTAATTTTCCTCCTCTCTTTCATCTAGCCGTATAAGATTTCACGTGAGCACAATTCCTTTCACAACTTCGAAATCCATGCTCTTCTGAATTTTCTATGATCACTCTTAAAATGAAAAAATAAAAAAAAAAAAGAGATTCCATTTACTGAATAAAACACAATCAGCATGTGCATTAAGATTAACCCCAGGTGGTAGGAGTGCTATATAATACGCAGACTCTTCATTTTGCCTTGCCGTACCCGTGTCAGACACGACACTCCCCAAATAGGACATGGGATAGTTGTGGGACCCTTACCCAAACTTTGAAGCAACAGGGGTAAAAAAAAATTGGAACATATGGTCTTTTTCCTTCTTCGTTCATTATTTTTTTAATGGATCTTTAATGTTTAATGGTTTGATAAATTTTTGAAATATTCTTGAAAGATTAATTTGAAATTACAACTTCCACATATAAAATTACGAGTTCTCATATATGTGTCCTAAAGTCATAGTTTGGACACGTCGGACACTCAGATCCGTACCTGTGTCCGACATGTCATACCCAAGTCCATGTAACATAGGGAGTGCTCACTATGGATAGAAATGACTGAAGATTGTCTCCTCCTTCCTCATTGATTCATGGATCAATGCAATGACACAGTTGTTCAAGTGCTGAGTGCTATCTGCTCAATTCTCAATCTTCATTGAGTGGCCATCAGAATTACACCCCCCCAAAAAGAAAAGAAAAATTTCTCAAAACGAAATAAACGAGGGAAAAAAAAAAAACACTACTATCCCTGAGATTCCATAGACACCACCATTTAGCCTGGTACTAAAGCCCAAACCACTAGCTCAAAGTATGGAACAAGAATGAAGTCACTACTAACACAATGGCTGCTTTCTAACAGGATTTGAGCTGAGTATTATGCATTCTCATGCAACATTGCTTCCTAATAAACAGTTCTAAAATTGCAAAGTTCTGCCTGATTAGATGAAACTTAGACTAAAAATGATAAACTATTAACTAAGGTTGTTGGCATTTCTCTTTCGGTGACAATAAATAAGACTTATAAGTTTTTTGAAAAGTTAAGATGTGAAAGCTATCACGCTACCAATGTCGGCAGTCCACCTAGAATGGACATAGAGTAGTTGCATTCATGCAGAGACTATCTTAAGAGCCAGTCTCGTAGACTAGTTTTTCAGTAATTTTGTTTCCCAATGTGTATATAAACTTGCTACATCGATGCAGAAGCTAACGTACTGTCCGTATACATGACAAGTGGATAAAAAGACAAAGACATGAATGTTTCAAAAAAGTCCATGATCTGATTATATTATTATAAATTTATAATCAAACTAGTAGTATATGAAAACTAGAAAAGAGTCCTTGTAATCCATGTAAAGTAGAATTTGGTTACAACTTTTTTCTCTAAATAAACAGTAAAACCACAGAAAGATCCAGCTCATCTCATTATACAAGAGAGAAAGCCCAAATAAATCAATCAATAAAATTCACATCAAAAAAACAAACCCATATCTAAGAAGCGAAGCCCAATTGGCCAACAAAGCTTAAAAAATAAATTAATTAATATAAAGAAGATGAAATACATCCTTCCCAAGATAGCAAGCATAGCTGAGAAACGTTGTCATTAATACTTATTTGAATAGCAAAAGATCTTATAGCTTTAAGAAATGTTTAGAACTTCTAATCTCACAGAAGATAGAGAGTAGTAGCAGCATAACAATAAAAAAAGTATATTCCCCAATATAACATTGAGAACATGATTAAAACTACTTAGATTCCGGTTTTGAAGTCAGATACTCAGATTCAAAGATTGAAGGAGCTGTGATCTGCAAAATAACATCCATAGACGCCAATTCCGTAACTCCGTGTTCAATACCGCAAATGCACATTTTAAGGCCATCCTGAAACTAGTTCAAAACATTGATAGAGAAAGCAGCAGCTGTAGATAAGGAAAGAAGAGGCCAATAACAACAATTTGGGGTGTCATTTGCATAGGCTAGTAACCGAAAAAGGACTTGAAGATCTGTCGCGAATACTCCTTTGAAGTTGGACAACTACCCATTTCCTCTCAATTTCTTTTGTGATGATGATGATGATAACAACAACAACTTCATTAACCAGCAACCTGACAGTGCATCTGATGAGATGCACCAAGTAAAAGAAAGGTAACTGTGTTTTAGATATATTCAGACTCTCTGTCTTTTATACCCAACACATCAATCTCATGTGCTTCTCAAGTCATGCATTGAGAAGTCACACAATGGGCAAGACCGTTGATAAAAAGGGGTCCATAAGTCACTTCTCATCTACGATGTCCTTGTAATTTTTAAGGCAGGTATCACGGTTAAGAATTAACCTCTCCTAGTGCAAATCTTCCTATTAACAATGTGATGAACATCCAGGGCCAGAAATTACGACATAGAGGCATTGCCTACGAGAAGTACACCTTTCTATGGGTTCTAAAGTTAATATCACAAATTATCTGTCTTTTTTCATTTCGCAACAAGGAGCTTTGAAGGTTGTAAAGCAGCACCGGAATTCGTAGGTTCAATAAGAATCTGTCTAATGTATATGATGGTCAGAAAATCTCATAGGCGGCTTAATTCATAAAGAATCCTCAGTGCATTTATAAAGGGAGCTCCAAAATCTTCATATAACATTTTTCTTAAACATTATAAAATAAAATGGAAAAATCCATCATCAAGCTACCTACATCTACTTGGACGTGGAATTGGAAACTGACCTTCCCTTCAGTAAGCATAAGATGACGGAGCACGGGGACCTCTTGAGGCTGAAACCCTAATGAATCCCAAGAGTCTGCTTGCAATTTAACCAATGCCGATTGCGAAACCTTCCAAACAGAAACATTCTCCCCAGCAGCAATGAGCTCACGCCTTGCACTCACAACTGCAGCCTCAAACTTCTCAAGCATTTCCTTCCGATCACTCCGCATTACAGGTTTTTGCTGAACAGGGAACTTGGGATTCTGCCGTTGTTGCTGTTGCTGTTGCTGTTGCTGTTGCTGTTGCTGTTGCTGTTGCCGTTGCTGTTGTTTCTGCCCAAAATTGCTAGGGTTTTTGTCGTTTTGCTGCACAGAATAAGACGAACTAGGGTTCTGCTGCGACTGGGTAGAATTCGTGCTCTGCTGCGGAGGCGTGGATAAATTGGGGTTCTGAAAACCAAGAGGGAAAGGATTCTGATGGGGGGTGGGGTTTTGGATTGGAAAATTAGGGTTTTGATTGCGGATATTAGCGTTTTGAAGGAAGTAGGGATTGTTGGTGGTGTTGAAGGGCAGTAAAGGGTTGTTCTGAAGGTAGAAGCCGAGGTTTTGGAGGAGCATGAGATTTGGGTCCATGTTCTGCGGTTGCGGTTGCGGAGACGGTTGTGGCTGTTGTTGCGGCGGTTGAAAGCGGGGGCGGCGGGGGCCTCGGCCCTCCATAACTACAACTGGCGATTAGCTGAATATAGGGCCAGAGAGAGGGAGAATCAGGGGTTTAGGGAGAGGGTTAAGGGCACTTTTAAAGCCCCCGTTGTTTGCCGCCAATGAGAACGGGGATGCCCAGATGAGTGATACTGGGCCGGACCTTTTACAGCTGCTGTAAGTGTTCGTGCAAAAGGCGGATTTCTCTCTCTCTCCTTTTTTTTCTTTTTTTTTTCGGGGCTTTTCTACTCCATTAATTTACAAAATTGTTCTTTTTATCAGTGATAATTACATTTTTTTCTATCAACAAAAATATATATTTATTTCATATCTATATTTATATATATATATTAGTAAAGTTTTAATAACTACCCTTTCCTAAATTCTCATTAATTAAGACTTTTCAACCATAAGATCTATAAGCTGAATTAATTACAATCGTAGATTTAAGTTAACAAAACAAGAAATAAAGATATATAAAATCAACCCACCTCCCCTGTCAGCAGAACGTGGCTTTGACTGAACCTTCTCTAGAATTTTCTTTCCTCTCCCTCTCTGTATTACAGCCGTTGATTTAAATTTTCTATTTCTATTACAGCCGTTGATCTAAATTCTATCTTTATCTCTCTGTCTTTTTCTTCCCCCTTCTCTCTCTCACTGTCTTCGTCTCACGGTTATCTTCTCACTGTCATCTTCTCATGGATGGCAAGCTTTCAGTCAATCCTATTCCTTCTCTCTCTGTCTTTATCTATCCCTTCTTTCCCTCACTTTTTTGCCTTTCCCTGATTTCACCCAGTTGACAATCGGCCTTGGATATAAAGTATTCCCTCTCTCTCTCTCTCTCTCTCTCTCTCTCTCTCTCTCTCTCTTCCCAAATGGTGGGGCTCCATAGCCGGCAAACTTCACAAACACACCATGAAACCTTTCTCCTCTCTCTGCCGCAAGCACAAGTGTTTGGACTTGAAGTGCTGCTTCTCTGGTGCCGACGACGGAGATCGTCCATTCTTTTCACATCTGAGAAAAATGTTGGAGAATTTAGATGAAAGATGAGACCTTTTGGTGATAAGCCACCATTGCTTCTTCTCAAAAGAAGGAAGATGAGAAGGGGAGGTTGAAGAAGTGGCGATGGTTGCAAATGAATGTTCAACGATCAACTCCTTTTACTCTCTTTATCTCTCTATCTCAAGAAACACCGCATTCATGTGCCCCTCATGACTAGGAATGGGAGAAGGGCAGGATTTATATACGAAAAGAAATATAAGCAGGGAGAGAATGAGAGAGGACGAGAAGATGGGATTTGAATGGATTAGATTTTGGAGTTTTTTTTTTTTTGGAAGAGTAAATAATGGAAGAATGGAATGAGAAGGAGGTGACTAGGCGAGGTGATGTTAGGTTTCTCTCTCTAGAAATTCTCTCAGCTTGGCTCTTTGTCAGCTTTGACTCAAAGAAAGTTTTGATCGTTCAATTTCATAGCTGGCACCCTCTGATTCTCTCTCTCCTCTCACTTTGTATTTCCCTCACTCTCTAGACTTTCAGCTTCTCTCACTCTAGGCTCGCTAGGCTCACCAGAGTTTTAATTTTATTTACAGGAGATGGCAAACCAATGTTTTCTTAACATTAAAAGTTTGATGAGTGTGAAGTTCAATTTCAAGTTTTATTTACAAGAGGGGGCAAACCATCACAAAGCATCATCCTTGCCCAAGTAAACCAAAAGGAGTCTTTATGTTTATACCTCTCCTCTAGATTCTTCTCAACTTCCTGCATGTTTTTAATTTCACGCTTTGTGCTTGAATTGAATTGAGATATGAGTGATGATTGTGATGTTGATTTGAAGAAGTCGTTGCAATTGAAGGTGAAGAGAATGGAGGAGAAGAGAGATAGGGGCTTATCGCAGGCGAGTGGAACAGAGGAAGCAAGAGTATAAAGACCATGATTTCACACAATTACAGCAAATTTCGTAAAATAAAAACCCAATTTTAGGGTTAATTTTTGGAAATGTGTATTTTAATTTATGTTGTAGTGCTGGCTTTGCAAATCTGTCTCGCTTTTGGTGTGCTTGTGATGAGTAGCTACCCTATATGGTTACTGGAGCATGATATATTGAATTCTAAAATTTTTATGTTACTCATTTCTTGCTTCTTCACCTTTTCTTTCTTTTCATTTCATTTTTGACATTTGCTATCTTTCATTTTATTTGGGCTTGGGTTTGGGTTTTATACGGAGGGTTTTGATTTTTTATGTTCGTTGAAGAACATATGTTCACTTTTTTGGGGTTAAATTGAGGAAAAAATTGATCAAGGGCTTAATATTTACCCATGTAATGTGTTATTATGGAAAATAATGCAAGATAATTTGCATATGATTGTAGGGCTAATTTTTAGGGCATTCACAAGTTTTGTTATTTTGTCGGATCATTCTTTACTCCTTTTTGGACTAATTACAAATTAAACGCACCATTTACTATCCATGTTGGAGTGCATATAATAAAGCAAGCTCAATATCTATCTGTGCAATATGTTATTATGGACAATACATAAACAATTTTTTTTTTTTTGTTTTATACTTGAACAACATATGTTTGAATGTTTTTTGGTTCAATTATGGACAAAGTTGATTACGCGCTTAATATTTATCCATGTAATATGTTATAATGTAAAATAATGTACATGTGATTGTGGGGCTAATTTTCAAAACGTTCACAAGTTTTGTTATTTTGTTGGATCCTTCTTTTCTCCCTTTTTGGACTAATTACAAATTAAACATACTATTTACTATCGCTGCTGGAGTATATATAATAAAGCAAGCTCAATATGTATCTCTATCATATGTTGTTATGGACAATAATATAAACAAGTTTTTTTTTTTTTTGGTTTTTGTTTTTTACTTGAACAACATATGTTTAATTTTTTCTGGTTCAATTAACTACGGGCTTAATATTTGTCCACATAATATATGTCATAATGGAAAATGATGAAAAATATTGGACATATGATTGAAGGGCTAATTTTCAAATCGTAAACAAGTTCTGATATTTTGTTGGATCATTCTTTTCTCCCTTTTTGAGCTGCCTACAAATTAAACACACCATTTACTGTCACTGTTTGAGTACATATAATATATATCCATAAAGGTGCTTGAACCACTTCCACTTAAGTTAGTCCATCCTCCCTTACAGTTGCTCATGTACTACCTTATATTCGACCATAACATGATATTTGGCCAAAAATTTTAGTTTAGGAATAATAGCCAACGCATTCTTTTAACAAGTTGTATGAGTGCATGTAGAAAATGTAGGGTTGTTTTTTGTCTTAATACTTCATATGCTCGCCCAATGTGGCCCCTTTGTTTATGACCGTGGATGGACCAAGCTCTCCAATTTATCTAGAACAATTATGCATTACCTAAGTTTAATATTTCTAATGCATTATGTTAGTAGTATCTTATAATAATGTACATTTTCTATCTGCAAAAGTTCGATTTTTTTTCTTATTTATTTAGGAAGGGATATATTGAGTCCACTATTACTATTTGACAGCAATAACTCAATTGTTATAGCACATGTTCAAATATGTATTTCGTATATCAAGCCTAATTTCCAATATCATGTAACATATGCAAATATGCTTACAGTCTCTCACAAACAACTTCCAATTGTAAATATGCTACACCCCCAATGCACTCATTGTTTTACATATAGCAGCTGCGCTATTATGATTGTTCATGGATTCTGCTTTATATTGATTTATTTTTACTACTTTCAATCAACTTATAGCTTATTGTAAAATATGTGTACTATGAGACATTGAATCGAATTTAGTTTTACACTGAAGCATGAAATGCTAATACATGCATTTTATGAGACAGACTTTTCAATGTGTTCCTGATTGACATTGTTAAGTTGTTACTTCTAATGCATTGCATGTGTTGTAGTTTGTACTTTTAGATGTGAATACATTCATAGTTTCCCCTCTTTTTGGTATAATTGCATGTTCTATTTATAATGTCGACTCAACCACGATAATCCAAACCCACGCATTATAGGAGACATTGTATCAAATCATCCACCACATACCACTATAAGATACACTTACAGTATGAAATTAACCTTTTATGAGCACACACTTAAGCATATCTTATTTTTGATCATGTTCGTTTTTAATTCTTAATCTATAGTTTACTCCCAATAAACAATGAGTCAGCTAATTTTCTTACCTATTCTTATTTTGTAGGTTTCTCTCACAGACTGCCCTTCATATTCCTATTCATTGAGGTTAATTTGTCATGTTCTTACACGAATTGAGTATTATATCATCTTATCAAATTTATAATATTAACTATGTCTACAATGGTTATCGGTTTATTACTTGCATACTATATGCCCACGAAATGTATACTTTATCATACACCGTGCAAAGTACGGGTCCAGACTAGTGAAAGCATAAATCAAAACATTAAAAGTCCATCTCTTATAAGAGTTTGTATAATAAACCATATTATTTGATGTTGGCTACATTGTTTGATGGTACTTTATCTGTTTTCTTTAGTTTCAGTCATCTATGCCAACATTATATTTTACACAAATTATTGGATGAGATCATCTCACATAAAAGTTATTGTGAGAGAGATTCTTTCAAGGTTGACTTTTATGAGATTTTAAAATGACTAATAATATATTTTGAAGTGACTTTAATTCAGAGGTGACTAATAATTCATCTAATATTAACTTTTATTAAAGTCACTTCTAAATACACTATTAGTCACTATGAGTAGCAATTGGGTGGTTACGGGGCGGGTTTACCTGTACCTCACCTATACCCATTTTCAAAATTAACACCCATATCCATACATATGCCAATCAGGCATTGTAAAGTTATACCCATACCTATACCCATTGGATATAGCAGGTATGCGAGTTTTATTCCGGTAAACGTAAACAAAAATGAATAAGACCGATTTTGTACTCATATTCAAGATCAAATAGTCAATGTGTTACATCAACACCAAACTTCCAACAACATATTATATCACATCAAATACAACTAAAAGTTTCCTAATCAAAGCAATAAATTAGCATTTGACAATTACAGTTTTAAACAAAATGTTCCACTGAAGTCTTGAATATCATACAATTCAAAGCAACTAGCAAAATATTCAAGTACAAGTAACAAATTAGAATTCTAAACAAATGGGTATGAGTTTTATATAGGGTGGTTACGGAGCGGGTATTGATAAAAGGAGTATGGGTCTGGTAGGACCTATACCCATACCATACCCATTTTAGCAATGCCCATCCCACACCTGTTTTTTTTCATATTTTCACCACCCATACCCATACCCATTGAGGCAGGATTTGCGGATTTTAGGCGAGTATGAGTTTTTTTGCTAGTCCTATTAGTCACCCTAATTATTATTGTATGTCGCTATAAAACATCAATGACATTTCTTATATGATACAACGATCTCACGGGAAACCTACTGTATAATCTATAAACAACTAAGAATGACTAGAAGAAAAATAGTTGTTTGTGTTTGCATCAATCTCATAAGCCTTTTTTTCCATCAGACATGCGCGTGCTAGTCACACCCTTGCAGAGGGATGAGTTACGAAGCATGCTATCTTTTTCCTATTTTCGAAGGAAATTCAAACCCTTGTCACATCGGGTGCACGCCCCATGCGAAAACCAGCGTTGATGAGCACGTCTTGTTCCACCTTCTTTCCTTTTCATTTCGTAGGTTTCATGAACATGCATTCACCTATCTCAATCAAACAATTAAAATGACAATCAAGATCCCTTCACTATTCCCCCTCCTCCCTTGGAGGCACGTGGGATCATGACTCTTGGAGAATTTAGGGTGACTCTTTTAAATGTATTCACATAAAATATTATAATAATTTAATAATAAAAAGTTATCGTGGAAACAAATTGTTAGCTATCCTAAATACTGAAGATTTCCCTTGATTTAAATATATGCTTATCTCATCGTGTCATTCGAGTAAGGTGATTCTACGAAATAATAACCGTGACGATTTAACACTTTAGGTTGATGATTATTAAGTACTTTAGGTAATACAGATTAGGTTACATATATATATGTGTGTGTGTGTGTGCACCCACTTGCGTGACTTTTAATAGAATCAATTGTGACTTTTAAAAGTTGTAAACGTGGCTATTTAAACATTTTAGGCAATCAACATAGTAGGGAGTTTTACAAGATGGATAATTTGATGGTTAATTTTAAAATTTGTATGTGACTAAATGTGTAAGTATAGATGAACTATATTTAAAATGGCATGATATAGACTATTTTCAGATGTGACAATTGAAATTTTACTATGACTAATTCATGTAGGAGTAATGTTATTTGGAGATTATAAGTCACGCAAAATGATTCACCCTTAATTTTTACTTTTTTTAAAGTCATCATACAATTACTTATTAATTACACAAAATATATCACAAGTCGTCATCTCTAAGACTACGTTTGTCACCTAGATAACTTAAAAATACCTAGGTGGCCATCTTTGTTTACCATATTTCAAGATTTAATTCTATTTTTTTGAGTAAAATATTTAGAAAGATTTTTTAATTTGACAACTCAAATAGGTTAAATGTCACTCTTAAAATCGTATTAAAAAAATGCATCTTATCGTATTTTTGGACGATGTTCAATGAGTTGGAGAGTGGCTTTTAAAGACTTTAAAGGGACTGTTCAAATATAATGGGGTGACTAGTAAGTTGAAAAAAATGCAATGAAATTGAATAATGCTTAATAAGAAGCAACTTTTAGAATTTTCATATTGACTACGTATGTATTTGAATAAAGATTTTAATTTACATGTTAAAATTATTTTGAAAAATTACAAAGCTTATGCAAGCAACATGTAGTCATGCATCCATCTATGAAATTGCTCTGAAATGGACTAAATGGTTGCTTAAGTATGTTAAAACAACCATTAAATAATGCTTTTGTAAGTATCTTCTTGTTAAGACAAATTAAGAATGTCGAATATTTTGTGAACATTGCCAATAAATTAAAAAAAGGCCAAAATGATCTAAAAGTAAAGTAAATAGTGGGAAGGCGCAGAGATAAAAATCAAATAGAGAAAAGCAGAATTGCAAGAATAAGAATATGCGTTGACCTAATATTGCTAAACCATGTGCACTCAACGCACACCAATACAACCAGCGCCCCATAACTATCGTTATGCTTTCAATGTTATATATGTGCAATAGTTATAACGACCAAGGAGCATTTTCAACATTGTGGGCGTGTTATTCAATCAAGGCCAATGCATGAAAACATATCATGATACAGCCTAATGTAAGATTTTGGCATAGAAAAATATTCAAATGTCCACTTTGTCTGTGCCCAAGTTAACCCACACTTGAATTGTTGCCAATGCTGTTTCACTTGAAGGCTCAAATTGTCATCTACTTGTGACTGCTCATCATTGATTGAGAGAATCATAGCGTTAAAACTATGAGATTAAGACATAATACTGCATACCACATGAATTGCTCACAGTTCACATTTATGCAATAAGCGCATACGAACATATCGAGGTAATTATATGCTGCCTCCTTACTTTGTCATGCGCAACAAAGTAGCTTGGTGAAATCAACTTAGAACTTGAGAAATCACCATCTTCACGTGTACAGCATGCGTGCTAGATTTTAAGGTGCAAAATTCATAATATTGGGTATTCGACAACAGAATGTTGAGGCTGGGGACAATAAAGAGTATAAATGGGTATTTGTTTTAAAAGGGGGGTGGGAAGAGATTACGAGTTCTATTAGGACATTATGGGATACGTGAATTCTGGATACAAGTACAATTTGACACGTTATATGAATCTATTTACCATATAGATACTAGGTAGAGCCTCAAAATTTTTATCCCAAACTTTACATGACTTAGATGCAACTCTCACTTATAAATTTTGTACTTTCGATAATCTTAAGACTAATACTGCAACATATTAGGTTTAAGACGAGCCACTAAGGACTTCCATTGAATTGAACTTTGAAGTGAATCTACCCCCATTCAAAGTAAAATACAACAATAACACTATCCAATGCGACCATACTAGCAGATATACTAAGGACGTGTTCGACAACAGCATTTTGGATAGCATTTAGTGTTTTGACTAAGTCAATATACTGATCACATAATTTTGATAATGTAGTTTTTGAATAGCATTTCAAGTAGCGTTTTTGAAAAACTAATAATATTAACATTTTACATTCAAAAGTAGCGTTTCATATTTTTTAAAATCAAAAATTACCCTTTGAAAATTTTATCTTTGGAAATTATTTATATCATTTTATGTCAATTTATATTAATCAGCTAATCCAACAGCTAAATTTACCAAACATATTTCATTCAACTGCTCTTCTAAACAGCTATCTGTTAACAGCTAAATTAAAAATATCATCCGTCAATTAAATAGTTATCCGCTACCTAAATCACTATCTACTATTTGAATCACTAATTTTACCGGACCTAAAAACCCTACAGACCTCTGAAATGCCGTACCCTTATTTAAATTGCGTAAAAAGGTGTATATTTTAAAGACTTCCGACCCGGGAGGTTAACCCGATCCAAAGTCTGAAGCCCTAACTTAGCCGCCAATTGTTCACTATAGTCGACACACCTCCCTTTCCCTGCCCGCCTCTCCTGTCGCCGTCTCTCTCTGTCTCTCTTTCTCCCCCCCTCCCCCCCGGCAAGGACTGTCGCCGGCCACCGATTTCACCGCCGCCGGTATACCCTCCTTAACTGCCGTCCTATCTGCCTCTCCCCATCTGTGCATAAATTGTGAAGAGCATGTGTTTGGTAGTCGTATCTTGTATCATACGAGAAGTTGCTTAAATTTATTGTGGAGATTGACCTAATTCAATTCAGTGTGTTCTGATTGGTTCTGGCGTTGTGTCATCAGTCACCACATGTTTGCTTTAATTGTGCCCTGGAATTGAGAGTAATTATTTCAAAATGTTCGGTTTTTTTTTTTGATTGGCAGGTATTATAGCCTGGGATTGAGAATAATTTTGCTCGAAAATGGAGGAAGAAAATCGTGAAGAGGTGAAATCATTCAAAGAGTTGGGAGTGTGTGAGCCATTAGTGGAAGCTTGTGGCAAATTAGGGTGGGAAACCCCAACCAAGATTCAAGCTGAAGCTATACCACATGCCCTTGAAGGTATTTGATGCATACAAACTTTGGTTTCGATTTTCAGCAATGCTTAAGCTTAATGCATGTTTCTATCTCCGTTGAATAAGTTGTTAGTTTTACTTGACTCGTCTGTGAAAATTTTTCAGGGAAGGATATCATTGGGCTTGCTCAAACTGGTTCTGGTAAAACTGGGGCGTTTGCATTGCCCATTATCCAGGCTCTACTGGATTCTACACAGCATCCCCCTTTCTTCGGTTGCGTGCTTTCGCCAACCCGGTATTTTTCTGTTCACTGCAAATGCAGTTGATTGTTTATTATTTGGTTCTGAAACGCTAAATGTACCAACACTAGTCCTGAAATTTTGAATGGGTGACATGGAGACTTGGAGTTATGGTTGTGTTTATTGTCGATGGAATTTCTATGCAGTTCCTAGGAATTGGATCACCGTTTACCTCCCTAGTTGTGATTATATGTTAGGAAATCTGGCAATGGACTTAGGCGCTTATTTGCACACTCTTCATGACCAAATCGTATATATGCCTATAGAATGTGATGCTGGTTATACTTAGCTGCTGTAAATAAGGATCATTTTCTAGAAAATCTTGCTGTTTGTGGTGGAAATTTAATTCATATTCCCTTTTTTAACCTTTTCGTTCACTACTGATAGAGCTGAAAGAGTTCATGTGGTAATCTTGCAGCTTTGATGTTAAAGTTACTAAATTAAATGTTATCAAATTTTCTTCTTCAAGTGTTGTAAATGCGATGTGAGCCAGGGGGTCTTCAGCGGAGGGTTTTAATAGGAATAGCCTAGCACAGTTAGAAGTAAGTTGCCTTTAACCAGATAAAGGAGGTTGTTGAGAAGCATTGGGAAAGTGATATTTATTTTTACTTCATGTTTATCTTTCTCCTTGAGTTCTTGAAACTTTTAGCTTTTCTTTTCTTTTCTTTTGGCCTTGGCTATTCTATTTAGAATCAATAGTCCAATTCCGAGAAGTTAAGGTTATGGTGAATCTGATAATTTCTTGTCCTATTTTCATTTAGGGAGCTTGCAATTCAGATTGCTGAACAATTTGAAGCTTTGGGAGCTGATATTGGCTTAAGAACTGCAGTGGTAGGCTTTTAACTGCGCCGGACAATTCTTGTTCATGTACCCTGGCTTTAAGTTGTGATCATGTTGGAGTGTTTGTATGTAATTTTGTTGTTTAGCCATGCGATAAAGCTTACATCTACTTTGTGGAACACTTTTGCCCATGTTCTACATTTGCCGTTCGTCAATCTTAGGCAGCTTATTAATCTTTCATGTGCTTTCAAGAATTTTTGAAATTGGAAGGAGCATACAATTAAACATTGAGTATTCCCTTTGTTTTCATCTTAATGGTGTCGTTGATATATAACAGCAATAATTTACCTGTTAAAAAGAGTGCTTTATCTTTGAATAGATGAGCTGCATTGCGTATTAAGCTACGTAAGGTCCCTCCCTTTTTTAATATTATTTTTTTTACATGTCTGTGTGTGTGGCCTTGCTGATCATGTATCCTGAGTTGCTGACTACATTATATCTTCTGAAGCTTGTTGGTGGGGTAGACATGAATCAGCAGCAAATTGCTCTTGCTAAACGGCCTCATATCATAGTAAGCACTTGCTTTCTTTTTTCTGCTATATTTGCTCATCTCTTCTGCGTGTTGCTGTCTGATTGTTTATCATTTGAGAACTTAAAAAAAATGGAACTAGTTTTGAGCCTACACTTATTTCATGGATGGAAAAGTTGGCTATAAAGTGACATAGATGAGTTATTTTGCCCAAAAAAATAGGACAGCTGTTGGCTGAGGTTGCTAATGGTAACCAAGCTGCGGCCTACCTGGAAGATGTTATGCAAAAATGTGGAGTTAAGATGATAGAGCAACTCATACTTCATTAATCAAGGCTAGTAAAAGATATATGCTTGTAGGTTCTAAATTCATGTGTTTCTTTAAATTAGATCTGACCTTCTGCTTGGAATGGACAAAGGGTTTGTATTTTGGTGTCTCATGTCTAAACTGCAAAATGCTTAATCAGTCTTGCTTGAACATGTTTTGTGTACATTAATTACCATTTAATCTTGTTTTGTTCTAGATTGGTACCCCTGGACGTCTTATGGATCACTTGTCTAATACCAAGGGGTTTTCACTTCGCGCATTGAAGTATTTGGTATGCTCAGCTACATTTAGATGTATTAGTTGCTTGTTTTCCTTTATTCTCACATTTGTATGTCTCTAGTAGTGTTTCTTGTACTTGTCGATGAGTGTTCTGGGGGAAGAGGAGTCCACGTGTAATTGGATCACCATCTTGTTGAAGTCCCGGAATATTTTTGGGTTCTGTAATGTAGTTTGGAGTGTCCATATCCATTTCATTCTATCGTGTGTCTGTTGCAATTACTTGAGTGACATCAAGAGTTGAACATCTTGTTCCAAATGAAGATCCTGATGAGTGTGCGCTTGATATTTTGAAAGTCATTTTCATGTTTCAGTTCATGGTTTTTGGAAAAGAGAGTGGACGACTCTGCAGTTTGATTAAGCATTGTTTCCGTCTGGATCCAATCTGCTTATCTCAATTCCATTCTCCAACCACTAATCCCGAGGGAAAGAGAGGTGACAGGGAAGACGAGTATCTCCATTCTTTTCTGACTGTATTTGGACTTCCTTCTGTTTATGTGCATTACTTGAGCTTTTGAAGAATTGAGATTTTGTGTATTTTCTTTTCTTAAACTTTGCCCTTCTGGATTATTCATCTCTTGTGAGTCAAAGCCATAAATGGGACGTTTCACTGCATGTACTGTTTTCCTTTACTTCAAATATCTTGGACTTTTGATGCAAATATATGTCAAAAAGAAGCAAAGTGATGAGAAGGATACAGTATTAGTTTTTCGGCCTTTAGTTTTTCAATTACCAGCACTCGCGATCCATGATAGGCTATGACATATGGGAAGCTTGTTTAGGGGGCATACTGTCGTAAAGCCTTCTCAGTCGGATGGTTGATTCTTGGTATGATTTGCAGGTACTGGATGAAGCTGATAGATTATTGAATGAGGATTTCGAAAAAGCACTTGATGATATTTTGAAAGCAATTCCTCTGGACAGAAGGACTTATTTGTTTTCTGCCACTATGACCAAAAAGGTGAGCGCGGAAGAAATTTAGTTTGGTGATAGATGTGTACTGAATTGTTTATTCATCTTTCTATATTTTGTGTAAAGTTATTCTTTCCTATTTACTTATGTACTTCCTTAAGGGTAAGGGGTTGGGTTGTCAAGACATACACACGGAGGGAGAACCGCAAAATGATGGAAGGCTTTTTCATCCGCTAGGAAGTTTCTTAGTTAGCCTTGGTTTCAGTCAGATGTTTGGCCTGCTTTCAGGAATATGCCATTGACCTTTCGACAGTTGCCCAGAAGAGGGGGGGGGGGTCCTGTGCAAACGCATGGGTTTGTTTTGTGTGACTGCCTTTTGTTAACAATGTTAGGTTGATTATATTGACGGAGAGATTTTTTCTGACATGGCTAAGGTGCAACTAATCGCTTAATTGCTGAATGTTTGATCATATGACTTCGTGTGGCCTGCAGGTTCGAAAGCTCCAACGGGCATGTTTAAGGAATCCTGTAAAGGCAAGATGCGAACGTCTGATGCCAAAGTAACTACTTGAACAATTTTTTAAAATTTTTTTACTCTGATAACATAATATATGGTTTTCAGATTGAAGCAGCTTCAAAGTATTCTACCGTTGACACGTTGAAGCAGCAATATCTTTTTATTCCTGCTAAGAACAAGGTTTGTCACCCTTTTTATCTTATGGCAAGTTTGGATCTGCTCTCTCTGTCTCATGATTTTTGTCCTTCCTGGTTAGTAGGTAATATCAGTTTTTAAGGGAACGTCATTTAGTGTTGTGTTTTTCTATTGTTTTAAGAAGAGAGGTTTTTTTTTAATAATTTTTTTGTAGTACCAATGATGATACAGAGGGACCTTTTTGGGACTTCTATAAAAAGAAAGAGGGACAAAAATTATGGGACAAGGGAGTATTTAATTTCCTGTTCAATTTGTCTGTTTGAATTTCTATCTTTGCTTCTGTTTGGATGCTTGGGCTGAAAGGTCTTCTTGTGATCTTGGTTAGTAGAGTCAAACGCAGCTGCTCTAATTTGTAGTTGTGATAGTGCTGATAATATCTGTTCCCGGTCATAGACTTATATAGCCTTTTCTAGGGCGTATCCCTGTTGTATGATGGGGGCTTGTTGCATTCCATCAATAGAGCCTTTTTCATATATCACCCCCTGGTTGGTGGCTTTGTTTTGTTAACATTTTGACTTCTACTATTTTCTCATATGGATTTGACTTTGTTCTGCAGGATTGCTACCTTGTGTATGTTTTAACTGAAAAGGCTGGAAGTACATCGATGGTTTTTACTCGAACCTGTGATGCAACCCGCCTTTTAGCATTGATGTTGCGCAACCTTGGTTTTAGGGCTATTCCAATTAGTGGTCACCTGAGCCAGGTTTTCTTCTTGCTAATTTCTTTCAACTTTCTGTTTGTTCTTTTATTTCTGTGTTGTAATTGCATATAAATTGGTAGGCATTGTTCCATTTAGCACACCCAGTTTATCTCTCCTTGATTCCAAAGTAATCTACCCTGGATTGTGACATGTTTGACAGGCTAAACGACTTGGAGCCTTGAATAAGTTCAAAGCTGGGGAATGTAATATCTTGGTTTGCACTGATGTGGCCGGTAGAGGTCTTGATATTCCATCAGTAGACATGGTTGTAAATTATGACATCCCCTCTAATTCTAAGGTTCGCTTTGCTTGTTTTCATTTTGGTGGTTCATGGAACTCTTGATATCCTCAGTTATTTGTGCTTTATTAAGCCAAAAAATAAACCTAACAATGGCCATTGGCGAATGGTAATATGGTGTTTTGACCATAAAACTGCAATAAGCTTTTACTCTAACCACTCAATGTCATCATGGGTCACAGGATTATATACATCGGGTGGGAAGAACAGCCCGTGCTGGAAGGTCAGGTCTTGCCATCTCATTGGTAAATCAATATGAGGTTTCTTGGTTTAAACAGATTGAGAACCTGATAGGTGAGCTTCAGCAGTTTGAGGCATGTGGTATGTGCTTTATTTTTTTCCCCCCCTTGGTAGAAACAAAATCCCTAATTATCATTTGGCATACAGGTAAGAAGTTAGATCAATTCCCTGCCGAGGAGGAGGAAGCCCTGCTTCTTATGGAACGTGTTACTGAGGCGAAAAGAATTTCACAGATGGTGAGCACATTTGAACCTGTGCTACTATTATTTCTTAGGACTGAAAATTGAGAGCTTTTGCAGTGCCATACCAACTCCATCATTGATAGGTTGCTTAATTTGTTGGTTTTTGGGTTGAATATGCAGAAAATCAAGGACTCTGGAGGGAAGAAAAGAAGAGGTATGGAAGATGAAGATAGGGAAGAGATTGAGAAGTACTTGGGCAAAAACAGAGGGGGCAGAACTGCAAAGAAATCGAGAAGATGAGCAACCACTCTGCCATTTTGACCACAAATTTTGTTAGAAACATTTTTGTTGCAGAGTTAATTCCGCGGTATCCATCCAATCTGTGCCTTGCTGTTAAAAATGTAGGGTTGTGATTGTTAATCTCATCTCGTGCTTCTTCATTGATATTTGTGGTGTAATTAGGTGGCAATCTTGAGACGAAGTAGATACAGAATGCTATTCCTGTGTTAAATCACTCGCCGGAAGGCGACTTCATTCATCGCAGAATAAATAAACTCAGTGTCCGATACTCAGCCCGTTTACTGTCACTCTGCACCGACATTGCTTGGGGAGATTGTGCGACGTGTGTCTGAATGCACATTTCTGTGAATCTCATACAGAAGTTGCGGTAAAGTAGAGGGTGTAACAAGAGGAGTCTTATATAGTGTAAAAACTAAGAGCCCTATAATGTGAGAATTGGGAGGTCAGAATTGAGGATGCCTTATAATATGTAACTTACATTTATGGAAGTGATTTAAGATCTAAAGAATGATTGTATTGCCCTCTTAAATTGCAATAATTAAAATTTAAGGATTCCTCCGTTCTGATCAGTCCATCTACTCTTATCTACATTTGCACCACAAACAATCGTTGATTACCCTCTGAATTTTTAGAAATGCCTTCTCCTCTGTAAATTTGAAATTGCAATGCTACAAAAAATAAAATATTATTAAATATAAGAAAATATGATGAAAAATTGAATCATAAAAGAGTAAACAACAAATTGTTTCAATTCAAAAAACACCTAATTTAACAAAAGGTTTAATATGTCTTTTTTTAAGGGGCCTCCTCAAGTAGGGGAGTTAGACATACAAAAAAGGCATCTTATATTCCTACATATTTTGATTTGTGGTTATATTATATACGAACGAATAAGTTATTACCTGGAGATTATATTTTGGTGTTTGGTAAATAGTATCTTTGTCACTCTTACAGGTAGTCATCAACTTACTTATCTTTTAACTTATTTAGCTTGTACTGTTGCATACTTTTGGGCTTTTGTGAAACTAGTGCGATTAGATTACCCACCTATTCAGCTGAAATGGGTATTTTTGTTACTGCAGTTCAAACTATTCGACGAGGACTTTTATGGAGTAAGAAGTTCAAGATTTTATCATCATCTGCCTTGGATTTTTGAAGTTAACCAGCAAGGTGTCAATTGTTTTAGTTGATGTTGTTGGTAACATTAGATTATCTCATTATCTTATTATTAAATTAGACTATTTAGCAGAGGAAAACTTCATGTCTTATGAATATTTATTTCATTTTAGTAAACTTCTACATGGAATCATAATTTCTGAATTATAATTACTTGTTTGTTTCTATTTAGAATATAACTTCTGAGAAGCCAAAGAAAACACAAAATTTATCACCCTTTTAGTCATGGATCAATAAATTTGCATTATTAATTGCTAGCTAAGTAACAAGGAAAATATAACCATTTTTTACCCAAATTTTCATTTTAACTTTAATCAATGGTTTCACAACTAATAAGCATAGCGTAGATTGCATGTATTGAGCATAGCGTAGATTCATTGACTTGTTCAGAAGAGTAACCGAATGTTCTTGTTCCTTCTCCATAGTAGGGGCTTTGATCAGTACAAATTGGACTAGTCTTACGTGAGTTCCTATGCACATTCCAATATTGTCTCTTCTCAACTCGTATCTTATTTATGCTGGAAACATGTACATCTTTTCCCAACTCTTCTCCAACAAAAAAATGATACATGCTGATTTTCAAATTTTCAGACACCAAAAAAAAAAAAAAAAAAACACTAAAATTTATGCCTCTGGATTAAGGATAACAGTGCATCTTGGACCCGATTCAGATCCATGAAATCCGTTCCAATTTTTAAGGATATGGATCCTAAAATATGGACCCGTTGGATTTTTAGAGGATCTAGGTTTTATTGGATCTGAGTTGGATCTGGATTTGGATTTGAGACTTTGAGACCTATACCAGACCCTGGACCCGTATGCAGGCCCATTTATTTTATTTTTTTGATCGTGCGTTGTTATTTTGCCTAAGATTTTTTGGCCTTCTGCGTTTTGAGACTTTTGAGTCCCTCAAACCCGTATTCTCCCTCTCCGTCTATCTCTATTAGAATTCTCAGCCGGTGAGCCACTCAGCCCATAGTTCGCATCTGTCATCTCCCCTCCGCGGCTCCACTAGTCGTCGTCATACACCTTCACGGCCGGCGCTACAGTTTCGTCGCGTTTTCAGCCTTTGGTATTATGGACTTTGTAATTTGTTTTCAGCTCGTAGATTTGGGTTTGGTAATTGATATGCATGTATGGATATTAGACAACTTATTTGGCTTATATTTAGTGACTTAATGGAAGATAGTGGGCCACTACCAGTAATTCCTACTTATAGTTCAGTATTTTGCTTTGTGTTATGGCGGTGAAGTTAATTATATGGCAAAATTTTATGTATATACTTTTATTTTGTTATGAAAAATAAGAAAGTGAAAAAAAGCGACTCAAAGTAGTAAGACCCGTTAAGGACCCACTAGATCCTTTAGATCCAGAGGATTCAGGTCTGAATCCAAAATTTATAGATCCTGTAAATTTGAATCGGATCTGAATTCAGGTCTGAAAAATAAATCTGAATCTGAAACTTAATGAACCCAATCTAGACCTAGTCCATTACCATATCCACTCAAGATACCCAACTCGAAAAACTTGGAATCATGACCCAATTTCAAAGTCTGCAATTCGGTGTTAATTTATTGGGCACCAAACCTAATTGGATGCCCGATCCATGCACACCACTCGTCTCTGCAGTGCAGCGTTCCCGCCCCAAAAATCTCATTTCAAAATCAAAGAGGCGAAATTGCGAAAATGGAGAAGACGAGGCGAAGAGAGAGAAAATCGGCGATGTCGACCACGACCACGACCATGACCATGGCTAAAGACATGGAAATCGAGGTGGCTTCCTCCTCCATTGACGGTGCTCTTATCTTCCATATCGTCTCTGATGTTTTGGCCTTCCTCCTCTATATGCACCAGCAAATTCCTTCGTAATCTCTCTCTCTCTCTGTCTCTCGCTGTATGGTTTTAGATCTGCCAATTGGTTGTTTTTTACTCCTTGATTATTCTAATCCAGAATTTTAACTTAGAATTGTTTACATAATTGAGATTTTGAAGAGCATCTTTTATCGTATTAGCGTAATTGTTAGCTGTAGCCTGTAAGGGGGATTGGATTTCCCCGAATTTGCGACGTCAATTGGGGCAAAATCAGCGCTTGAAGATCGAAAGCGGCAGAGAATTCACACTCTTGCATAAATCAAGGATGGAAAAATGTACCCATTTTAATTGGAACTGTGAAGCATGTTGTATTAAGGCTTAACTGATTGCTGATCAAGGGTGTCTAAAGTGAACTCTTAGCAAGTTTGCACATCAGTAGAGCAGTTTTTTCGGTTGTCGAAATTGCGCAAGCTTGGCACGTGATTTCTTGTGAAGTCAAAATGCTATAGGGGTTTTGTGAATCTGTGGATAACTGGGGTTTTTTTTTTGGGGGGGGGGGGGTTCTCTTCAAGGAATGTCTGATGTTGACTCCATAGGTACCAAATTGCAGTAGCGAACTTGACTATCTGAGTTGATTTTTTTGTGAACTGAGGATTGACTAGTTGCTTGAAGATACTGCGGTGTTTTCAGAAATGCTCTTTTCATACTCGTCAATCGTCTCACAGAATATGATGAACCCAAAAGTAAACCCACACGACAAAGTAATAGTGCAACACACCTTTGTGATAGACGAGAAATGGAAAGTCATCTGATGCTTTTTTGCACACTTACACGTGAACTAAGTTGGTAACTTGGAGAAACGATTGCTGTTCAAGTGGTAACTGGTAAGGACATAGAAAACTTGTGCTGTACAGTATGTAAATTCATGAGAGGTTTATAGAAAGTTGATAAGTTTTAGAACTTAATTTGTTATACAGCAGCTGTTTCTCTTTCAAGAGAGGGCATTCAATAAGCTGACTATCCTTTGACAGTTTGTTGCAGGATATGACCTTTGAGTTTAATTCTCTGCAAACCGAGTACAAGGAGTTGGTATGTTTTCTGAGATGTCGTCAATGGCATTCTATCCACTTGAGTTATGCCCTCTTAAAACTTTTTGATTCTAGGATATAATTCTGACTCAAGGTGAACTCAACGCTGCATCTAGAAGGATGCACAGTTGGAGAAAGAGAGACATCAAAATGGGAATCAGAAGAATGGAGAAATTGATGAGCACGATTTCTGGTATCCAGACTGCTTTGCAACTGATGATCCGCGAGGTTCTGAATGTTGAACATATTGTTTTTGTTTTTGGGGCAAGTCCAAGACGGCCACATCATGTTTATGAGATTCGTTTTCCTCATGGAACAAGAGATCCCCTGGCTCCTGATGATATGATGAAAAGCAGAGCAATAGAGTTGCTTTCAAGAAAGGTTGGTGTAGGCAATCTAGTTTACATTAGATGATGACATGTGTATTCTTCGGCTAAAATCATCTCCTCTTAAATAGATTATACGGGCACTTATCTCAAAAGGTGTGGGATCTGCCTCTTATCCAGGTAATAGTTCATTTGTTTTGAGGTATTCTTCTTGATTTTGAGTCATCTTCAATGCTCTTAAGTCATTACAACTGCAATGTTTTAGGTCCTTTCAAATTGTTTCTGCTGGTCAAGGCTCCAACATCTTTCAACATGCCTGTGCATTTCCTTCCAAAGCGCGACTTTCAGTATGCAAAGAAGGTAGTCATCTAACTTGCTTAAGAGATTATGAGACCAATATTATGTGATGCCGGCAACCTGCCTTTCTTAAATAGATTAAACATTACTTATGTTAATGTAGGCATTGTCTATAACCTGATTGAGTTAATGAATAACGTGATTGCTGCATCTTAGGATGAAAGGCTGAAAATCAAGGTACACCAATATGCTAAGGAGTTGCCAGTTAGTGTCAGAACAATCAGTCCCTTGTGACAAGGACAAAATTTTTTGTCCTTCCCATTTTATGGCTAAGCTGGTGGCTCAAATGCTTGTAACAAATAAGAATGCAATCATATAGTTTGGGGGTTAGGACAGAGGGTACCATTTTAGAAAAATCACGAGTCCATTCTGCGATTCTTCCATGTAAAGCATTAGTTTTAAGTTGATGAGTCTTGATGTAACTTAGATAATTTACTGCCAGGAAGAGAATTTGCTATGTTCATATAAGATCTCACAAAGTTGTTTTGCATCTCCTATCCTATGCTTTTTCTTGCAGATTGTCCCTTTTAAGGTGCAGCTGAGATCCAGAACTGATTGCCAAGAAATAGGCACATCTTCATTGGTTTCTGAGACAATGACACCCTTCAATTTGACGGAAAATTATCCCACCAATGAAATATGGTATGAAACAGTTAATGTATGTTTTGTACAATTAGCATTCGCATGGTTTTTTTTTTTTTTAAATTTTTTTTTTAAAGATATCAGTGATGAGCTACTATTTGAGCTTTTGATCATAATCAATGGGTAGGAACTTCTTTCTAATCCTCTCTACTAATACAGGTCCATTGCAAAATCGCAATGCTTTCTCTCCTAATGCAACTGTGGGGTTAAGATTGCTTAATCTTGCCGAAACCCACCTTTCAGTTATGGAAATGTTGCACTGGGTGAATTCTAAGCTTTTTAATATTTTGTGCTCAATCACTTAAGGCTTGGTTAATTGAGCAAATGTCTTTGGGTTTAGCCTTTGAGGTACACTGAGTTTCGTCTCCCAACATTGTCATGCATCATTTGGGATCAGCTTGGCATTTAGGCCCTGTTCGATAAAATTAGCGGTTCAAGTAGCGGATAGCGGTTCAGGTAGTGGATAGCTGCTTAGGCAGCGGATAGCGTTGCTAATTTAGCTGTTAGCAGATAGCTGTTTAGATGAGCAGTTGAAATAAATGTGTTCGGTAAATTTAGCTGTTGGGTTAGCTGATTAATGTAAATTGACATAAAAGTATATAAATAATTTCCAAATATAAAATTTCGTAAGGATATTTTTTGGCCAAAAAATATGAAACGCTACTTTTAAATGCCAAACGTTAATACTATTAGCTTTTCAGAAACGCTGTTTAAAACGCTAAACGCTACTTGAAACGCTAGTCAAAATACTATGTTACCGAACACTAAAAATTACTTGGTGAGTGTATTGACTTAGTCAAAATGCTAAACGCTGCTCAAAACGCTGTTGTCGATCAGGCCCTTAATTCATATCTAGGTTCGACCTTACTCTCATAATATACTCATATGGACCCGAAGCAGATATTAGGTGTCTTTGACATTGACTTTACATACACAATCTTATGTTCATCTTGGTGCAGGTTTCAGTGCCGGCATGTGATCAAGGGCCTTGCTATAGGGAATCCTTCACCTGAAGAATAATAGATTGATGAGCATTTCAAACAAGTCATTCGACGAAGACTGTCCATTTGTATGTTAGTTTCTGTCCTCTTAACATCAAAGTATGTAACTCTTATGAACTTGTACTACCTGTTGAAACATGCTGCCCTGCCCAATATTGTGGTACCTACCCTCATTTGATACAGTCCCTTGCATATTTGCAGTTCAGCCCCCAGCCTACAGTTTTGGGCTTTGTAACCCTTGTACGAATGATAGTTAGGGATAGCTAGCTTCTTGAAGTTAGTCACAGTTATAATTGCGTTTTCAAGAACGTTTTCTCCCCAAAAGGTAGATATTTAGGACATTGGATGAACAATGTGAGCGGTTTTATACCTTCATAAGCAAACGAACAATAGTTGTTGAGAGAGATTGCAATTAAACACTCTCCGGGAAGTTCTTGAAGTATGTGCATGAACATGGTATCTAGCTGATCTACATCACTGTTAATAAGAAGAGTTGGTAGACAAAATCATTGGTTAAGTTCGTACTTGATTATATACTTGCCTAACTTAATTGAAACAGCCTAAAGGACATCAGTATGTGGTATCACTTGATTAATTGCCCTCTTCACTTCAACTATACTTGCCTTCTTCCCATTTGCATTTTCTTTCACCTGATCACACAATCGCACCAAATGCACATTATTCACAAAGGTTCATTGCTCAGATAAATTATTCTCGAAATTTTAAAAAATGTTTTATTTGCTTTTCTAAATTGTTTTTTGATAGATGGAAACATTTTTTTAATGAAAATATGTTTTCAAAATGTAATAGTTGTTTTGAAGAAATTATGAGTTTTTGAGAACTATAAGTTGCATAAGTAATTTCATGCTATGATTTGAAATTTTATTAGTATTTTTTTAAGAATGTATTTTACTATTTCACCCTTTGCTATAATGCACTGCATACCTTGGCCCTTAACTCAGCAACAAACCAATCATTATTCAACGAGGACTGAACTGCGGTGACCTCTACGCGCAAATCCCTGAGAGTAAGCATGACCTCGAGCAACAACCCTTCCTTGTACGTACATTGGAGCTCAACCAAGGCATCACTCTCAATGATAGACACTTGGATCATGTCCACCCCAGTCGGTGGCGTTGGTGATGGCTCCACCGCCCGAGCCATCCTTGCCCCGCCACCTCGGCCTCCACCCTCCACGGCTCGTACCTTCCTTTTATCGACGACGGTGTTGCCCTTGGTTGCTTCTAAGAGCCTCACGCGCTCAGCCTCCATCTGCAGCGCACGCTCCTCTAGGTCTTGAATTTTTTTTCTAAGTTGCTTGACGTACTCAATTGTGTCCCCCAAAATGGAGGCCTTGTCCATTTTGGTTACAAATGGCACCAATGACCTTAGAACGATGAACCTCTCGTTCAACTTCTCCCTCCGACGTCGCTCGGCCAACACGTGGTTGGCCGAGAGCTCGTCTTGTGGGGTCCCACCAACCTTGTTGGGTCGGGGCCCACGGGATGCGTCCCGGCCTAACAAGGATGACTTGGGAGAGGCTGTATTGTCGTACTTGGTGTGCAGGAAGGGGACGGTGAATAGGATGTACTTGAGGAGCCATTGGGAGGTTCCCTCGAGCGGCTGCGCGTGGTGGTGGAGGTGGAGGGGGTCGGACCTGGAGGTCCACTTCAAGAAGGCGGAGTTGGGTGAGTGGGCGAGGTACGATGATGCCGCGGTGGCGGATTGGAGTTGGAGGATGATGGAGACTGTCTGAGAGTAGTGGGTGTCCTCTTGAGATAACTCCTCTTCAATTGGAGTTGCACCTGATGAAGCCAACACTAACAGCATTAGTTTTAGTAATAGTAAGAAGAAGGATAATTAAGGAGAAAGATGGTGAACAGAGATGGTACATAAAATTTTGGCATGCTAAAGGAGATATATTGATTTCATGGGTTAATTAGTGGAGTTAAAAATGATTTAATTTTGATGAGTACCATAACATCTAAATTTTAGTACAATATATAAAGTAAAGTCATAAAATTACATATGCATGATCCGATTCATGCACTTGTAACGTCATGAAATATAAACTAAATTTTGTGTATATGAAAATATGAATTTTTAAAGGTACTATAAGTGATGACAATTTTCAGTTTTGTCAATTTGTAGCCAAAACAACTCTTTCAAAAAAAAAAAACATTGTTGATCCATTGGTCACATTAAGTTAAAAAGATTTTATTTAAGGTGAGACTATCATTCAAAGAAGACTTGAGATTTTTCTTTAAGAAAAGAATTACACTATGTGAAGTCTAAAAGAATGCTTGGGTTGGATTATGGCTGATTGATGATTAGGTGGGTCGACCCGTTTGATAAAGAGTGATAAGTTAGCTTTCTAATGCACATTAATTGATTGAGTTGGGCTGACATCTATGATGCGTGGGATCAACATCCCGTGTTTTTTTTTTTCCCAAACATATTTAGAGCTAATTAATTTTAGGAGGAGCAAATTCACCCAAATATTCCAATCCAGCAGGTGTAAATTAATGCAAATGATAAAACAATAAATATTTTTTATTATTAATTAATTGATTAAATTAATAACCCAACCCAACAATACATATAAATGGATCGACTACTTAACCCAATCCACAATATATATATATATATATATATATATATATATATATATGTATCTACACGCACATTATTTTATCATTTTCATTGAAGAGAATTTTTGAGAATATGATCACATGCATTTTAAAGGATTACTTATTAGTTATTACCAAGTACGGAAAATAACAAATTTTATTGATGCATTGCAATGCGTGATTGCGTGAAATGGCTTTCCAAAAAGGTGGATTTGGAATCAGCTTTTTTTTGTTCACTTACATTCCACCACTTTAGCTCCATTTAATTAAGTCAAAACCCTATTATTCCACACTCTGTTCTTTAATAGCAATACAACTTTTCACAAATACCCAAGTGAACATTTTATTGCAATATATAATTTTTAAATTGTCATTTACACCCCAAAAAAAAAAGCTAAGAAAAATAGTAGAAAAAGAAGTAAAAAATTAATGTGTGCAGATTCCTTATTGTCGTTACGCACCGAACCCTTGTCACAAATTCCTTTTGTCCCACTCTTGGAAGCTTCTGCACTTTTTTTCTTCTCAGACATTCAATTCCCTAATGTCTACCACCCATTAAATTACTGTGTAGTTGAATTCCATGTCATCCCTTCTATATTTAACTTCTACATTCATGTTTCTATGACCCTTAATTAATCCTAGCTAACTAGCTAGTGTAAAATATATATGAATTCTGCTTTTGTGGGATCTGAGAATATTTAGATATAAACTGTCTTATCCTTATGCATATAACTACTGGTAAAGAGATCGATTCCGATAGACCCACATAATATATATTAATATAACAAAGAAATATCATTGGAAATACATGAATTATAATATGTTTCCAATTTCATCTTCTCCCTATTGATCCATTTCATGTCATGTGTCGTTTAGAATGAATAATTTAATTCTTTATTTTCCATGAAGTTTTTCAAAATACCAATAGTTTACCAAGTACTTAACTATATAAAGTAGTTGAAATAAAAATCAATTATTGTGGTAGAATGTTCATTTTCTTACGTTGAAATGTTTTATAAATTATTGTTTATTACTGGTTGTCGTTAATTTAATCAATTAATGTTGCATGCATGAATAATAGCAACGATAATCAATAGCTTAACTATTTAATTAGTTTATTACTGACCCGAAGGAGGTAGTTGGAGGCCGTTACTGCTGAATATTAACGACTCACTTTGTTGGTGGTGGTGGTGTTGTTGCAGCTGATGCAAGTTGGGCCACCTCCGGGTCGACTCAGCGGCCCGGAACGAGTGAACTCGGCGGTGACTCGTGAGTCCACCCACTACGTGGAAATCCGAGTCAAGGTTGTTTGACGCGTCTTCGGGTGACCCGACCCGGATATCCTCCGACAGCTCCAGCTGCATGAGCTCACTCTGCTCCGGGAGGTCGGGCTGGGCCAGGCCCGGATTGACCTGGCCCAACAAGACCCGTCTCGTCTCAGCCTCGGAGTCCTCCTCGTCCTCGTCCTCCTCCTCGTCTTCTTCTCCGTCGGGCCCATCGGTGGCGGCAGATGGTGGTGGGTTTGCGGCGGTGTACATGGCCGCCGCTGCAGTAGTGGGTATAAAGGTGGGGCCGAAGTGGGAGCGGCCAGAGGATGAGGCGGCTGGGTTTGAGGTCGAGTGCCCCGAGAGGGCCGGCTTCGGTGGTGGCACTGGTGGTGGTGGTTGGTGGTGGTGGTGATGGTCATTGAAAAAGCCCTTGACTTGTTGAATAAAAGAAGGGTCCTCTTGAACCTGCCATGGTGCATCATGTATACTTATGATGGAATACTTGTACATTAGCACGTTTATCGGCATGAAGCTACAAAAAATAGTACACTAAAAATGATGTTTTTCTAGTGGAACCTTAATAAAATGGATGAGGATTGGAATGCAATGCTATGATAAAAATAATTTTTAGTTAAAAAGGGTTGTTATTGGCATTTTTGACTTTTTAAATTTGATGATAATTTGTGGATTAATTAATCAAACCTAAAACACATCCATGTGATTGTGATATGTCAAATATGTCTACTATGATAAAAATAGTTTGTTTTGGTCGGAATGAAATGCCAAATTTAGGAATTTCTTTCTTAATTGTTACAATGAGAATAAGTGATATGTGAGTGTTTGGTATATTATTTAGTAATTAGCATTTTTTTTTTTTTGGCTGTCAGCCATATTTTGTTTGAATTATAATATCTATTCTGAATATGTATGATTTTTAATTAATAAATTTATCATTTGTTCAAAAAACTGAAGAAAAAATAAATAAATAAATTTTCTTTTTACCTATATTTTGGTGAGTTAATTCAAGTGTGTGTGTGTGTGTGTGTGTGTGTGTGTGTGTGTGTGTGTATATATATATATATATATATATATATACATATACATACCATACATACATAATACATATATATATATATATATATATATATATATATATATATATATATATATATATATATATATATGTATATATAGGGTGACCCCGGTGGAATGAGGTTTTGGGTAGGTCGAGGTGATCAGTAATGATCAGTAGCTATTGTTTCAGTGATGATTAGTATTTCTTTGGTGATCAATATATCTTTAAGGCAATGTTTGAAAATTTGTTCAAGATATATTGATCACCAAGGTAATATTAACGATCACTGACATAATAGCTACTGATCACAATTGATCATCTCATTTCAGTAGTGATCAGTAGCTGTAGTTTCAGTTATTGTTAATATTACTTTGGTGATCAACACACCTTTAAGGTAACTTTTGAAAATTTATTCAAGATATGTTGATAACCAAGGTAATACTAACAATCACTAACACAATAGTTACTGATAACTACTGATCACCTTATCTTACTCATCCTATACAAGACCTTATCCTATAAGAGTCGTCTATATATATATATATATATATGTTTGGTGAAATTAATTTAAATATATATATATATATATATATATATATATATATATATATATATATATATATATATATATATATATATATATATATATTGGATGAACCAGCACAAAACTTTAATTATCAAACAAGAAAGAAAAAAGAAAGAATTGGGAATATCTTAGTTACCTCTTCGGTGAAGCCAAGTTCAACAATACCATCCATGAGAGGAATACATACCACAGTCTGCAAGGCAAGCGATTCATTATATGATTACTATTCTGACCCCCCCCCCCCCCAAAAAAAAAGATGCATATTAATTTATTACGTTGTAAATTTTAAGTTAGTTTTTCAAGTCATTTCTTTTTTGAAATTTTTTTTAGAAAATAGTTATCAAGTCTTGTTAAACGTTTGGCTTAGTTTGGTACAATATATATATCAGACTCCTGGGAGCATATACTCCCACAAGACACATCATCAAATATATATAAAAAAATTAATATATAACAAATACACGCATGAAAAATATATATACGTGGATAATGAGAGCATGTGCTCCCGAGAGCACATAGGAAATTACCAGTTTGGTATCGAAGAATTGTGATTAGCTATTACCACCTACTCCCTTGAAATTCCCACTAGATAAGAATTAAAATTCTCTATTAAAAGAAATTAAATTCACTTAGGTAGTCCTTTTGTTTTTTTAATGTTTTTATGGGATGTTTTATATTGTAATGTATTTTCAAAACTAACATTTATATGATTGTTATATCAACAACAAAGTTCAGTTCTTGCTACATACAAAGCTACAGGGACAAACTAATTAGTTGTCCTATCACCACTATGGTCAATGTGGTCATTCCATTACAAAATACTTGTAAGATCTGCGTGTTGCCTTAGATTAATTTTTTGGATAAATATATGATACTCTGCAAATATCGTTAATATTGATTTATCTCACAGCTAAGTAGTGACAACAAAAAAATAAAAAAGACATGAAAACATTATTTGTAATAGCATCACCAAAAGTAATGTAAATTTAAATCATATCAAAGATGTAGAGTTTATTTGTAATAGCAACAAAACACATGTATTTTAAGGAAACAAAAAATGATGTTACTGGAATTTCATCAAACCAGAACCATGATTTATGATTCATGCTTCATCCATAATTAACTATTATCCAGGACAAATGTGGCACTGTCCATAGAGGACTCCACCCTTTTTTTCATGGCAAAAACTTATAGTGGCTGTCAGCATATGACAACCACCACTATCAAGACAATCTTGAATGTACATGTGTCTATGATTCCTTACTCGAGGAATCTTCTATAACAGAAGTGAAATACGTACGTGGGGATTAAGAATTTACCTGTATGTGAGCACTCTGGAATATACGAGGAATAGAATCATAGAAGAACAAGAGAGAGAACAATGTTAGGTGCCACCCAAAAAAAAAAAAAAAAAAGAGAGTGAACATTAGATTATATCAGTTTTAAGATCCGTAGTGCATGGACTTGTTTGAAATTTTAATTTCAAACACCCCAAAAAAAAAGAAAAAGAGAGTGAACATTAGATTGTATCAGTTTTAAGATCCATGTAGTGCATGGACTTGTTTTAAATTTTAATTTCAAAATCTTATTACAGCTAATTTCTATGTGAACAGTCATTTAAAATTTTGTAAAACGTGACATGATTCAACTTGTTTCTTAAAAATAATAATATTAATGAATAATTATTTGATTATTAGATTAATTTATATAGCAACTCCATATTAACTAAATTAATAACAACCCATGATCAATGCCCCTTTATAAAAGTGCTCATTGTTGGTAATTATATTGTATTTTGCTCACAAAAGTACTATTTGAAACATATTACTCCAAAAAATAAAGGTAATAAAATCAGTAAATTAGATTGTCATATAAGTGGTCATAGGCTCAAACAAATATTGATTTTGGCATTGCCAATATTTTTCATGATAATAATTAAATTATATATTAATTATTTTTAATACTAATTAGTTGCTTTCATGGAAGTGCTTATTATATTGTTGGTAATTATGAAACAGCTGGAATAATTAATAGAGATGGGTACCTTGGCAAGAATAGCTCTAGAAAATACACTGCTGTCGACCTCATTTGCACCGGTGAGCCATACATGCTGGCATTTTGCGTACGCCTTCCCTGGTAATCTAATCAATATTGCAAAAATACATGCATTACGTACGTACATTACCTAGCTAAAACAACATATTAATTGTTTACTAACATGAGATACATGCAGTTTAATTTAGTATCTATAGGGATTTGTCTCCTTGTTAGCAGTAACGCTTGCAAGAATAAGGCCAGGTGTCCATATCTTAATCTTTTCAAATATCGGTCAAATGGTATTCACATTGAGAGTTATTGTTAGATACATGCAATTTAGTTATTTCACATTGAGAGATTGGCATAAGACAAAGAAAATGTTCAAATATCGCATGAAATATATATTAGAAGATCATATAATGACGAGTGTAATGTAAATATGTACCATATCCATGTGTATACTTGGCTCAGATAAAGAGATAATTAAGTGATGAAGTTAAGAAGGCAGGGCTTAACAGTTTAAGGACTATACATTAATATAAGACCATACTCAACATCATCTTTTTATGCGATGCTCACAATTTATTCATTGTAAGAAAATTAAAGACTTTTTTATTTTCTTATAAGATGTATTTATTTCTCATAGGAGGTCCTACATTAAATATATTTCTGATCACTTTAGATCTAACTAATGGATCTTATACATAGATTAACCTAATTAACTTAGGTCATGTATGGCAAAGAGTTTTTTGGATGCAAAAAGAGTTTTTTGGGAGTATTAGCTGTTTGACTCTGATCAAAAAGCTCTTTGGGGTGTTTGGTAGATTAGCTTTTTAGATTAACTTTTTATACCCAAAAAGCTCTTTTATAAAAAGTTATTTGGGATAACTTTTTCAAAGAGCTTTTTGATATTTACTATTATAATGACCATATTAACCTTATAATTTGGACAAATTTACATTACATGTCATTCACAAATGATATTCTCGAATGTTGGATGCTTATGCTTTAAATTTTTCTTTTTTTTTTGAGACAAGAGTTGTGGATGGTCATGATATTGAAGATAATGCTTTTAATTTTAATGCTTTCTTAATTTAACAAATGATTTATGTTAGTTAGTCTTACATGATATATAAATATTTTTTATATCACCTAATTTCACTTGCTATTAAAAAAGAAAACATTTAACATTAAAAATATATTTTGATAATAAGTACTAAAATTAGGAAAAAGTATAAATGTAATTTTATATATCACATAAGTCTTAATTCATAATTCATATCAAAAAGAAAAATAATTATCCAATGAAAAATTATTTTTTTAGAAAAATAATGAAATTGAGTCATGGGCATAAGTGAAATTTTATCAAATAGCTTTGTTAGAAACAGCTAACTTTACCAAACACTTTTTTTACACATAGTTACTGCAATTAGTTAAGTCAAACAGCTAATACAATCAGCGATCAGCTAACAGCTAACAGTTGATTTACAAACAGAGCTAATCTCATAACCAACATCGACAAAGGGGGAAAAAAAGAAGAAAGGTGGCGATGAAATAATTAAGTAGCATCATATTTATGTAGTAATGTATATCATATACTTGAGAGTATGTATTTTCATTTATCAAGTATACATATTTTTTTAACGTGTATTTTTCATATAAATAAATTTTAATATGTCGCGCTAATGTAAATTATAGGAGTATGTGCTCCTTAAAGTATGGTATAGGCTTTGCATTTATGTTGCCTAGCTTGTCAAACAATAGATGAACGTATTAGATGTTGACACGTGTGAGTAGTTAGTACAAACCCTGAAGGGTTTCTCAGACCGTATCCAGTTAATGAAGAAAGGAATGGTGATAAGTAAGATGATGAAAGTTAGAACAAAACAAACACAAAGAATAAGTCATTGTAACGATAAATACATGTTTATATAAGGACATTTTACAACATGCATGTCGTCAATAATTCTCATGAAAACTAACGACAGGGGTGGAACCAGGATTTAAAGTAAGGGGGCGAGATTAATAATACACATAACATAAATTTTAATGGTTCTAAAAATGAAGTGCGTAACACGCAGGGGAGTTAAGCGTGAGTGAGGGCAGAGAGAGGAGGTCGGTGCATGGGTTGAGAAACAAAAATAGAAGAAATTTAAAGGGTACTCGCAAAAATTAAAAAAAAAAAACAAAAAAGGCAATACAGGTGTCAAACCCACAACCTATCACATGGAGCAACAGGCAACCAACCACTTAATTGTACACACCTTTGTGTTATATTTGAGAACTAATTAATATATATCTATTTTTTTATCAAAATATCCCATATTTATTTATTTTTTTTCTCAAAAAGCGGAGTTTCAATTGACCCCTTTCCGCCCCTCGCTAACGAGTGTTCAATCTTTATGTCACTATTCCTTAGGTTGATTAACTTTATCTAGAATTACAAGGAGGCCATGCAAGTTAAGGTTAATTGGTCTAGCTAGGTGTTAAAATTATATAATATGGGTATCAGATGGAGTCCCTTTCACTCATGTCGCAATAGCAACGTAGCTTAGCCTGTACTCAAAACTATGCCCTGAAGACATCAAATCTGATGCAATTCTTTTAATGTGTTAATTTTAACTTGTTGTAAGTACTTATTATTAATTAGCATTCAATAGTAATCAGCAGTGATCAACACTTATTAATTAATACTTAGTCAAATTTCTTACTCACAATTTAATTTTTTACCCTAATTAGCACTCATCGACCGTGGTTAATAATTAGTTATTTGTGATAAGTTGAAAAAAAGAACGGGCAGTGAGTTCATGAATTAATTAACATTATACTACAGTACTTTTAGGACTATCAACTATCATTTGTAATAGTAAATTTGTAAATGATAAAAAATTATTTATACATGTTGTTGACGTATGTGAATAACTTGTAGGTAGAAGTACGTACAGTCTTCAGAGTGGAAGTCAAGCTAAAATTAAGCCACAAAAATTAGATATTGTACTTAACATTTCATTCACTATCTTGTTATCCCCCCCCCGCCCTTTTTTGTCAGAGGTCACTAGTAAATAACAATGTAGGTGAAAATTTGAACCCACAATCCTGTTGAATAAAAATATTTTACCCATTTTTTCCCTACATAAAATTTAGCCATTTGAATTAAATAATACCAGATTTTATCAAAAACATTTAATACTACATTTATTGGTTATTGTTGTTATATATACGCGTCTTCGAAAATGTAAATTAATGCTAGATATTAAATACGGTCTATTTTTTGTTGAAATGTTGAAAAGGGACCATTATAACTTGAAAAGAATGGGAAGAGAGGACTTAAGAAGATGAGCTAAGTTATGTAATAATAGATATAGCTTAAAAAAGGCAGGCTTGGTCACCTATCTATTTCACCTGGCTTCAAAGGGCAAAGTATTTAAAGAGTGTTCATGGTTTTGGTCTTCCCAGTACACTGTACCAGTCACTACTCTTTCTCCCAAAAAAAGGATCGTCTACTACTCCCTTCAATTCCTCACAATTTTCTCTTTCTCTAACTCCTAACAGTCTATCATCTTAATAAGTCATGTAGTTATTACCCCTTTTTCTTTAATTTGGTGTATTCTTTTCGACCTGACAAATGAGTCATTCAGGTCGAGTACAGTCTCGCAACTACTCCCTCTCTTCATGATTCGGAAAGAGAGAGAGAGAGAGAGGTGGGCATGTTATATTATGGTGACTTAGAATGGAAGTATGGTTGAAAAATGTGCATGCCTCAAATAGTTGTCATTGTGCACAATTAGGGCAAGCATTCAATTTTCACTAGATCTCCCAAGGGCCTCACTCACCTAAGAGTAATTACAAAAGCAATCATTCATCTCCCTCACTACATGTACACATATATATATATATATATATGCTAATGCTTTTCTTTTATTTCAAGGAATTTACTTACTTACCATGAATGTTAAAGTTGTTACCAACTTCTCCATTTTTACCACCTTACTATGTGGTGAGTGAATGCATTTTTAGTAAGAGACTTCAATTAGATAGCCCTCTTTTAATATTATTCTTTTCTGAATATGTAGTACAAAACAATGTGTAAAAAGCACTTTACAGGATTTAATACGAGATAGCTTTTTAAAAATCTTGTTAGAACTCTCCTATCAATAAATTACAGCACACCTAATAGAAGGCTGGTAAACAAAATATAAATAGTAATAAAATATTAAAAAAACCTTCTTTGCAAGAAGATCCCTAGCAAAAATTAAAGGTAATGATTATATAATACTAAGTTTCTTTCATCATCAAATTACTATACATTGGCATGGTGAAACCTATTTACACGTACTTAAGAACTTGCAAAGTTTATAGTAATTTTTCTATAACACAAGCTTCTCCTGAGAGTGTTTGGATTACTAGCTATAGTATTATGTTCTTTAATTAGTTTGGTTCCTTTTAAAGCATACGGTAACTATTAATTCCTTGTACAATTGTACAATCAATGTTTCTAATAATTTCTTGCAGCCTACTTAGTTGGACTACCTATTTACGAATCAATGGACATTATTGAACCAAGCAAGCAAGGTAAAAAAGAATAATTTCAATGCATAGAGTAACTTTATAAAGTGGAGCATATAAGCATTGAAATCAATCAACAATGAAGAAGTGGTAAAAAAGAGAAAGGTGGGTAAGAAAAGAAAGGGTGTAGTTTAGAGATGGATGTAAACATGCACATAGACACGATAGGGTTAAGTTATAGCTAGGCTCCTTAGTGCATGCAAACTAAAGTTAAAAAAAAAAAAATTGATTAATTAATTATGTTACTTACCCAACCCCAGGAGGGAAAGAGAAAGAGACACACATGAGGTAGAACCACTCAGATTCCGTCAAGTCCTCCGGTGATAACGCCGCACACGGCCTCCGAGCCGGTGGTTGGCTTGACTCTCCGGCCGCCAACGAGTCGTAAAGCTCCCTTAGTTGCTGGCTTCTTTGTAGGGAGGCCTCCTCCGCGCTTACCTCCATTGGTTGCACTGTCTTCCTAGTCTTTATTGCTCCATTGTAGTACCCATCTTCCCATACTAACATCCTTGATGAAATATATTTAACATAATGATTAATAATTAGAATATGGTGTGAAATGTTTTCCCACTCAATTACCTAAAATATTGCTTTATAAATCAGACAAATATTTTGAAGTTTGGTCTTGGTTTGGATATAGAGAGCGATGGATATGATATATATCACATGCATGCGATGTTGTCTAATATATAGAGGGTATAGGGATACAATTATATCTCTATATACTCTATTATTATCCATACAAACAAATTGCAAAAACATTGGCTTGATTCAAGATAATATCATGCGTAGACCAATTTCATTTCAAACTGAAAAATTAAAGTTATTTAATGCTATCGATAGATAATACAATTTGACGCACATAAAATTAACTGTCTAATTTTTATTAAGATGTATTATAAGCGAATTTCTCTTGAAGGAAAAAAATTGCAACTTACCTAGGTGAAAAACTCGAGCGAAACTCAGTCTTTTATTTTTGAAAAAAAAATCCATACATAAAATTAGTCTAACTATTTGATAATAATCCTTTCATAAAAAGATATACAAAATTGAGATAAAAATTAGGAATACAAAGATGAGCAGAATAATTTGAAGTCAACCCTTGAAAAAAAAAATAGAAATAAAAAGTAATTAAGGAAAAAATAAATTACCCCTGTTGAGGACAAAATCGCCAAAAAAGGCTATAAGTCCATTGAACTGCCTGCACAGCTGCCTGCAACATCTGCTGTAATCTGCTACCATTTGGGCCTCCCATTCTTAATTTCTTCTCCTCTTTTTTCTTTTGTTTTTTTTGGGAGGGTGGTCTTCAGTCAAGTAAAAGAAAAAGAAAGGGAACTGATTATTTTGCTGTTATATGAATATATGAATGAAAGAGGGGAATGAATGAATGAATGAATGACTGAATGATTCAGGAAGAGAGAGAGAGAGAGAGAGAAAGTCAAGAAGAAGAAGAAGAAGAAGAAGAAAGAGAGCAGACTTGCAGGTGATCAGAAAAGGTAGATGAAGATCATGATGACTGAGTTAGTGAGTTTGTTCAAGTAACCCCAACATGTATATATTCATATAACCCCTCCCCCCTTCCCTGCCAAAGTAACAAATATATGTGTCATGTTGGGTACAAACATGCACGTCAGTATTGTAGGTACCAACTATTTTATTCTTTTATTGTGCGATCGGGGCTATTTTAAAATACCAAAAACAAAAATGAATGTGTGTCAATTTAGGTTTAAGTTAGTCTATGTGCACATATCATCATTGTCGTAAATTGTTTTAAGACAATACAAATTTTTCGAGGCATCGTAATTATAGAAGTTGAGTTCAAATTTAACTTAAGCTTGTAGATTGTAACTGTACGGACTTTTGTCTTAAATAAATGAATAAATAGATTTGCATTATATCTAATCCATGCTATTAGATATTTATCACACAAAGTGCCAAAAAAAAAAAAAAATTGTAATTATAAAGAGCATGTAATAACAAGTTCCTTTTAAAAGACAAAATATATATTCAAAGAACTCAAAAACTACAGAATGACATTAGTTTTTTCAAGAAAATAATATTGATTTAATCCGGTATCATACCTTTCCAAAGTTTAAGCCATGTATCAATCATGTTATCTATATTTTTTGCATTTATGAAATGATAAGTATTATAGCTCTCTTCGTATGTAGGGTTCATTTGTTGTATTATTTTTTTTATTTGTGGTGCAATCAATGAAATATTCTCCAATTTGATAATTGATAATTGATAATTGATCTTAATAGTTGCTAACTTACGAATTTTAGACCATTAATATAATTTAGGAAGAATAGAAAAGGTCTTATTAACATTTAAATGTGCACCAAGAAGAAAAGGGACCGTGAAAAAGTTATTGATCATATGATATAACCTTGTTCTCTTCAATTCAACTTACTTTTTTTAAGAATAAGTTCAGTTTAATTTAGTTTAGTTCAATTTAATTTTAAAAAAAGTTCAATTTAGCAACAAAACAAGTTCAATTTTATTCAGTTGAAAAAATAGGACCTATGTCAGCTAAATTGAGATTTTCTAAAGTAAAATCAATTGATCCAAATGGTTTTGCGATTAAAAAAAAAATCCAAGCAGTTGAATAGAAACAAAACTTAGAGCCAACCCTTAAATACACACTTTCAAAAACTTGGTCTATTTTTCACCCAAAAAAAAAAAAAAAAGGTGATGTCCTTGTGGAGCAGAGTTTTGAGTTTTGACTGGCCGCTCTACCAGCCGGTTCAAGCCATTGGTGTTCAGTTTTGCAATTCAATTTAGACCGACTATCGTAGGGAATTTGTTAGTTGCCACGCTCCGCACGTGACTTCATACGGCTGGAAATTCAAGCAACAATAACAATCAGGCACACAACCTAACCCATTTTTACGCCACAAATCATAAGCTACTTCCATACCTAGATACCTCATATCTGACAGCCTGTTCTTTTCATTGAGAAATATGTATTGGTAAATAGAAAAAGTTGGTTGAAATTAGTATATGTGGATTAAAGTAAGTTGAAATGAGTATTTTTTTTTGTTGAATTAAGTAGGTTAAAGTTAGTTGAAGTGGGTAAAAGTTGGTTGGGTGTGTTGAAATTTTTTTATATGACGAGTAGACGTTGGTTAAAATAGTAGAAAATGGGTTGGAGTGGGTTAAAGTGGGTATTTTTTTAATTGAAATTGATGAAGTGAATTAAAGTTGGTTGAAATTCGTTGACGTTGATAAATTGAGGATTATCAACGAAAAGAGCATAGGCTGAGTATGTTATTATATATACTCTATCTGTCCTAAAAAATGCCATCTTTTGATATTTCCTAATCTTTAATATAACATTTTTTATTATCAATTTTTAATGATATGTATTAGCAAAAATTACGAAATTGTATCCTTGTAACAATATATATTGATAAATAATTTATAGGTCACATACTGCCATACTGGTGTAAAAATAAGTACATAAATAAAAACTCATATGTCTAGTGTAGGTATTCTTTCGATGCTGTATGGATCTTGAAAGCACCTTAGACCTGGATTATCATTGCACAGTATCCGGTAGATTGATACCCTTTAGTCTTTTAGTAAGTTTTGCATGAGACTTTCTCATATAAAAATCTTAACAAAAAAAGATACTTTTATAATGACTGTTAATAATTAATTTGGGTGACTAATATGTAGTTCATTTAAAGGCGACTGTTATTATAGCCACACGTAAATAAATTATTTGTCATATCTAAATTCAAAAGTTATTTCAAAACATATGATTAGTTACCATGCAATTTCAAAAAAGTCACACCTGAAAGAGTCTATCCACAATAACTTTTATCTGAGACGGTCTCACATAAGAATTTATGTTTTAATCTTTTGTCTTTCCTCCGTCTTCCCCCAAATATAGGGTTATTGAATTAAGGTTTTTGTTTTTTACTTAGTTTGACTTAGATTTGTTTTTTAAATTACAAAACAAATAAATGTCCGAATTCGCTAGAATGTTGATAGACATAAATAATTAGTTGATCGGTAAGTAGTAAAACTTATTTACTATGTAGGCCAATGTAGAAGGCATTACACTACACTAACCCAAAAGATCAATTGCACGTGTAATATTTTACTTGAACAAAATTGCATATAGTTATGGTGATAAATCCAAAATATTTTCATTTACTTAGTGCATGATAGGCCAATATTTAAATCGGTTTTAAATATTTTTTCCCCTTGAGTCAAGTTTATTGTTTCACCTGTTATTTTTAAGAAAATATATACTTCATGAAAATGTGAATCCTACAATTGAAACAAGTATAATTTAAATCTATTCACATCTTATAAATCTTGTCTAATTACGTATAAAGATGGTTGGATGTAATAGCATTACCCTTATAAGTGTAACTAAAAACTCTAATCAAAAAATTTAGACTGATTTAGATATATTTATAAGAAAGGGAGTACTATACCTATGGACTGCCAACTCAATCCTGAGACTAAGAAATATGCTCAGGTCGTGCCATTTCGTACTTGGCCCAAATGGCCCAATCCCCTAAGCCCATGGGTAAATGGTAATTCTACCCTAACTACAGTGCTGTATGAGTACGTACACCGTACACCGTGCACCGTACACCTCACCATCTTGTCTGTGTACTATCATAAGGTCCTTGTCTCGTAACACGACTGCCCCTCCACTAACTAAAGTAATCCTGCCAACTGTCTTGTGTGGTTCTACCATCATCTTGAGCATGTTTTTGACTTAAGTATTGGAGGTGCATCTATTCATTCCTAAGTTCACTCGGCAACTTTGTTTTACAGGTTAAGTATTTGACAATCGAATGGGTTAGATTTGGTGAAGTTGCATTGGATGATGGGTTGCACGATAATTGTCATCGTCATCATCATCAATGTGCATCTGAATATTCTGCGGTAACATGTTCATCATCATCAATGTGCATCTAATTTCTAGCATACCAATATTAATGATGAATCCAGGAATTAAATCAAGCGGGTCGAGGTTCATGGTTCAAACACACATGAGATTTGGAATTTTGAATTTGGGGCAAATTTTTTCCTTTAAACAAAAACAAGAAAAAGCTTTTGAGTGAAAAAGCCAAGAGCAAGCTTTGATCTAGCAACACAGAACCATTCCCACCCTCAGATTTTGCGCACCCATTTTGAACCACTGGACTAAATTCTTTCTAACACACTTAGGGCCGGTTTTTTTCGTTCGTAAATCTCATTTTACCAATTTTAACGCACTTCTCGAATAAAAAAATACCAACTTCAACCAATTTCAATCAATTTCTACCAATGTCAACCAATTTTACCTATTTACTAGCACCTATTTTTCAATGAAAAGAACAGTAGACCCTTAATGGGGTCAAAAATTAAGTGAAGTAAATTTGTATTTTTTTAATATGTAACATATATTTTTTTTTTAAAAAAAAGAGGTAGGTCGCCTGACCTATGTGACCCCACCATAACTCCATCCCTTATCACTATCGTATAATATTTATGTTTTATTGTATCGACGATGTGGTGTCATGTGTAGATATTTAGATATTAGTTGTATTAGTTAAAAGGTTTAGGGGCCTGTTCTTTTTGTAGGTAAATTGGGGTGGGTAAACGGGTGAAGTAGGTTGAAGTAGGTTGAATTTTTTTATGTGATAAATTAAACTTGGTTAAAACAGTGGAAGTGAGTTGAAGTGGATTGAAATATATTGAGGTGAGTTGAAGTGAGTTGAAGTTAATATTTTAAAATTTATCGGGAAAGAGAAAGTGAGGAAGAGAAAGTACATCAAATACGTACATTTAGATATTTATATTAAGGCTGACGAAAAAACAAATTATTAGGAACGAATAGTCTTGTTGTCTTTTGAAATTGTTGCTCCATTTACGCCGTGCCAACCACAGGTTTGCATGAAAGAAGTTAGCTGGTGATTGTGTGTGCCTGTCTGGCGTTGCAAGATGGGACGGGACAAATTGAAAGATGCCATCGATTTAAGACATGACTTATAAGTCAAAACATGAAGGCTTAATGCTATGAATTTTAAAGTGGGATTTGATTGGAATGTGCATGTCATTCCCTTTTCATATGGGCGAGGATACACACAGAGACACACACAGTTGCGCCAACAGTGGCCACAAATGAGAATATTCCTCTTATAGTTAAAGTATTTTCCCGTGTTCTTAGGATGCAAATAGTGACATATAAGTGTTCATAAGCTTTACACGATGTAAAGATTGCGTTCAGAGTTGGATAATAAGTAGAGGTACTTATAAAAGATGTGACAGTTCGATAGCTACTGGTGATATTTTTTTAATTACGTATAAAGAGTGGTAATGAGTACTTATATTAATATGATTGTATTTTCAAATATATATATATATATATATATATAGTTTTAAGAAGCTATCCATACTTATAAATTTCAATAGTGTCCGTCCCTCAAATCTTTTGAATATGTTCTTTAAAAAATATCAAAATATCTCTAATGCATAGTTTGGACTTTGGATCATATAACGTCAATCTAAAATATCTCTAATGCCATAGTTTAATTGGGTTGTATAACATTAATCAAAGATTTAGATTTTATACATTATGGCTTGAGATTTAAATTACTAACGGTAACTTATGCAAGTTCCATATCAGCACAATTTCAACCTTAATCCCTAAATTCCGACTAAATTCTTTATATTTATATGTAGTTTTTTGATTTCTAAGTTTTTCTACAGATTTATTAGGAATATTAAATGAAAATGAAAAATGGAAATTTCAAATCAAAACGGCAAGCCTTAAGCAATGCCTAGGCTAAAACCAAATTGATTTGGGCCATTGGCTGATTCACTTCAGTAAGAGAGCGAGGTTTATCAATTATTTTTTGAATCTATAAGTTGATTCAACTTTATTCGGGTTGAGGTTGTAACAAAACCGAACCGTCAGTCAAAGTTGATCTCTGCTCAGGCTTGAGTTCAACCAAGCTCGAGTCAAGGCCGAGCCTAACAAGGCTCACCTCGTCTTTACATAACTCTGCTCAATTAGTTTTTTTTTTTTTTCCCTTTAAGCACTTGCGTGAAAAGTATGACATTGTCATTAGGACAAACTAAATTTTATTCCGACCATTATTTCTTACATCTAATGCAAAACTCTAAAATTCACTTTAATTGTAAGCTTGAATTTGGAAGTTTTTAAGCAAAAACAAGCGCCCCCCCCCCCCCCCCCAAAGAAAAAAAAAAACCAAGCCAAGCCCAAACCTAACCTTTGTAGCCTTCGTGAGCACATACCTAGCCAGGTTGAGTACAAGCTTGACCGGGTCAAGTTCAGTGGCTCGATTACACCTTTACTTGGGTCAGTTTCTTTTTTGATAAGGGTAAGCCCGGGTGGGAGGGGGGGTTTCCTTTTGGGACCACGGTCGTAGGTGCAACAGGGGGAATTGATTTTTGATTCCCCAGGAAACAACCCCGGCAGGATTCGAACCTAGGTTTCTAGGTCGGAGCCTGGGAGAAACATTACATGATCAACGGGGCTAATTAACAACTTTTGGTCAATCAGTCATTAAACTGGTGTATAGTTTGTTTAATCAAGCAAATTATTTGGTAGAGGCAAGAATGATTAACCATGATTGAAGTGCAGACAAAAACACAAATTCTAGGACAAATGGGACTGACAAATACAAGCACTACGGTTTTTCGGCTATATGACTCCAAGACAATGCAAATAGGACGGCATCACTATATCATTAGTGGAAATGATGATTTAGATACAAAGGCAACAACATCATCCTGCTGTATGTTTCACATCTTGGCTTATGGTGTTTTCCTGTCTGACATCAGATGTACAAGCATTGGATTCTCAGCCCCCTTTCGAATCTTTGTTACGTATTTTCTTCCTGCAATCGATGCTGTTTCTTTCGGCATGCCTTGCATTTCGTGAAAGACATGACTCCACCACTGCAAAACAAGTCCAAAAAACTAAGCAATACACTGTCCACTACCACATGAAATACCACAATCCAATAAGGTAAACGACCCCAGAGGGGGTCAAATGTACACAACCTACTCCCTGAATTGTGCAAGGGTTGTTTCTGTTAGACCACATATTTGAAGTGTGCTATATGGTCTCACACGAGTATTTTGCTTTTAATCCACAAGATTGCACAGAAGTGAGCTTCAACTTGGCAATTAAGCAAATATGCAAGTCTGATGATCCTGGAGAGCAACATAATATCCCTTCTAACAGGAACACAAGCTTTAGCCATTTATGCCGTTGTCAATGGTTCTACAACTAAAATGCCAACTGGAGAAAATATCTCACTTTGAAAGACCCCCCCTCTCTGGCATGTTTTTACAGGATTGCAGTGGAAAAGGAACCGAGGGGAAGAAAGAATAGAAGCTAAGCAATTCGTCGACATCCAATTTCAGTGGAATCATACACTGAGGTCCACATTACAGACAGCTTTGAATCATTTATTGCCTAAAAATAGCCATTCTAAAAATCTGGCCAACGTTGTAGGGGTAAAAGCATCAAGAGGGGAAGGACTCCAGTACAGGCAAGCACTAGTGACAGTTCATGTGTACTACAGTTTTATCACCCGCATTCTCTCTCAGAAATGGGAACCAGCAAGAATTTGAGCAAAACACAGCAATATTAAGCTGTCAAAAAGGACGGCTCCCACTTCCATGCCCTTGCAACAATTTCATTCAGAACCAAAGAATGCTAACGATTATGCATTTGCGCATTCATATTCAACTCTTAGCAGACAAGTATCTTGCAGAGATTAACTTCTCATAGTGGCACAGCATGTCCAAGCCCAAGTATATATATGAAAAAAGAGAAAGACTTTCCATCCAAAAAACACGCTTCATCTTGAGAAATGAAATCAAAGCCATGTTGAATTAGTAGAACGGCCACACATGTATGAATGCCGATTAACTTAGCAAGTCAGGGACGGCACCAAAGACATAACTCACATAATTCAAATCCCACTCATGAGGAAAAGAAACTACAGACGATGCAAGAGCATAAGGCCAAAACCACATACTAAAAGAACCAAAGGCATATGAGAGATTACTCAAAAATAACATAACATTATAGAGAGAACAATCCGTCATTGAGATTGCACTCTCCATCCATACAGAATTTGTAGTTTTTTGAATCAAAGTCAAAACTTTATTGCATCCTAGTAAATTAATAGACAGTTTTTGTGTATTGATAGCTGAGAAAGAAAAGCCTATTCTATATTCTAAGAATACAGCACGCACTAGCAAGCACAGATGTAATAACCTGAAATTTAGAAAATAAGAGAAGATGTATTATCTAGGTCCATCATAATTTTGACTTCGAGCTACATGACAAAGGAGATATCATAATTGCTATGAACAATCCCTTTCCTTCCTTTCAAAAGATTTTTTTTTGGGAGGTTGGGGGGGGGGGGGGCGGCTGGGGATGTAAAATGATACGGCAGCACCAAGTCAACCACAATGACAGATGTAAGAACACCACTTAAGGCGATAGTACGAGAATTTATGGTGGTTCCAATCCAAGAGGAAGATAAAAGTGTGAAAGCAACTAGCTTTCTTCCTTTTTTCCCCTATAATTTTATTTTTTAAAAAGAATTGGATGGCTGCTATGACACAAGCAGAATTTGAAACGGGGCAGGAACTTCATTGATGAGGATCGTTTTGGATGTTTCTAAAGTCAAAAGCAGAGTGCATTGTGGGAACATGTCATTTTGATTAGCTTATTACGGCATCTGAATGGAGCTCAATTGAAGGACAATCTCAGAGAAGATATTATATTATTGAGATAATAACTTCTGTAGCAACCACGGACCCCCTCCACTCCCTCCGACCTTCCCTAGGAAGACAACAAAACACCTAGAATGGGTCCTGCTTAGCAGGGATTAGGGAAATCTAGATAGAGGCGGTGTTATCCCAACAAGCAGACAGGCCAATTCAAAGAACCCCCCCCCCCCCGGGGCGGGTGCCTAGAAAAAGGAAAAAAAAAAAAGAGAAAAAAGGCGCAGCAGACAAGTAATTAGCAATATATGTTTTGGAATGTGCTAATAGCAATAAGTAAGACCAATCTTATCATGTCGCAACGAGGCTCTGACTGTACATAAACTTCAGGTGTGCCATGACACATACCTGGTATCATTTTCCAGTGAATAACCACCAAAATCTGTACCCTTGTCCTGCATTTTTCTCTTTAATTTCTTCTGCATCCAGTGTCAAGTCATGATTGTCACCTGCTACAAATGACGACAAACAAAATATCAGCCAACAGACAGAAACAAGAAAACTCCTAACATGGATTCAAAATGTGGCCGAACCGCGACGAAACGGCTGCATTGGAAAGGTTTTGAGTGGAGGGAACCACATTTTCATCCCGCAACAGCCGCAATATGGAAGGCAATTGCCATATTAGAGCAATTCTGTCATACCGCGACCGAAACCTCATTTTAAATCCTTGACTTCAAATGCGATTATTACTTGTATTATCTATTGGAAAGATAAATAGAAGTGAAGAGACCAGAGAGGCATGCAGCCGCTAATTCTCATGTCATTCGACAAAAGAATTATCTTCAAGTTTATAAACCACACACAATAAGACAATGCAATCCATTCCTGCAAGCACTGGTTGCATTAACATTTCTGCTGTGTGAATTATGCATAGGCATACTGGGGTGGGGGCCTCTCAGTGGAGCAAGGGTTTTGTGACTAATATCCAGAGTGGGTCAGGCAAGTCCGATGTGATCCGGGTTCAGGTGATTAGCATGTCAAACATCCGCAGTGGACTAATGTTTTAGGACAAGAAAAGCTCGAAGTATCTACACGTGAAAATACGACCAAGCTGAAGCAGAAAGTAATCCACATGAAGAAGCAAGCCCTTTAGCAGATGCAAAAGGAACTAAGATATGTTTATATATTTTACTCTGTTAAGCACATAGAGATTTCTAAGAGCCACAGTGCCTGAAATGATGATAACCAACCCAGAGAGGACGCCATCATTGCTTTGAAGGGGAGAATTTTTTTCTCCCTATATGATCAGGTCTGAGATAAGAGTAACTATTGTTTGAAAACTACGAAGTAAATAGGGTACAAGGCCTATAGTAAGGGAACAAAGTACTCAAGTTAGGCTTTTCAATCAATAACTTATCAGTAGGTGCATGGACTCAAAGGGTCGACCAGAAATGCTCGGTTCGACCCACTAGTTGGGGGCTATCTTCAAAAAATCGTGTCCAAAAACCTAAAGTTTTGCAACAGGTTCTGCTTGGATTTCTTGGACAAGTTTATTTCAAAGGATCAAGATGAAAGAAAGGAGAAGGACATCATGAATGTATCAAAAGCAATTTAGCTACTCCACAAATGCTTTCCAGAAAAAAAAAAAAAAAAAAAAAAATCTAGTTCATGATGCAGGAAAGCTACCTCCACTTTCTATAGGGTTGCAAAGGCTATATATATAGCCAGCATTCCTGAAGTAAATCACACAGAAACTGCGGTGTCTGCAATATTGACATTGGTGCAAGATGGAATCAACCATAATATCAATTCCTTGTCAAAGTGAGTCCGCTCCTAAAAAAGTAAGCTGTCTGAAGTCTTTAGTTTCTCACACAAAATCCTTCACTAAACACACGGACAAGTATAACAACAGACGAGTAATACACAGTATCAAAGTTGGGACAGCGATCCTCATAGCTTCTCTCATCAACCTTCTTGATCCCCTTTACAAGCAGCTTGGGCAAAATGCAGTTTGGGCTATCACGACTGTAGTCATCACACATGAGTTCTCAGCAGGTAAGCCTTCAGCACAGTGTACTCTAGATTAGTCTGGTCTTAATAAATGACTCTTGCTGTTAAATCAGTCCATAGTCATATCTCATTTTCCTGCCTAAGCAATATACATCTTCAGGTGCTACACTGAGCAAGGGTTTAAACCGCATAATGGGGACAATAGTAGGAGGAGGGTTAGGGATCTTATTGACGCTTATAGCACAAAAAGTTGGTGGTGTTGGCAACAGCATCATCATTGGCACTTCTGTCTTTATTTTTGGTAAGCTACTTACTCAATATAGATGCATATAGCAAAGAAATATACAGTGCTCCTTATAGTCCCAAAACATGCAATTATCCAGAACCCGCAAATTTGACATCAGCAGAAGATGCCTATCAGCCCTAACATGTGATCATGTGTACATTCAGGTGCAGCTGCAACATATACCAGAATGATACCTACTATAAAGAAAACATTCGACTATGGGATAATGATTTTGGTCCTCACCTTTAATATGGTTGTATTGTCTGGCCTCCATTGCGAAAAGGTGATCGAATTGGTGAGTGCCCGCCTGTCAACAATTGGCATAGGCATTGGAATCTGCTTTTTCACGAGCTTGATTATTTCTCCGGTGTGGGCTGGGGAAGATCTACACTGTGCTCTCGCCTCTGAACTTGATACTCTTGCTCACTGCATAGAAGGTTAGGTTTCTCCACAACATAGTCACCACAGTAGACCAGAACTTAAAGCAATTTATACATACATTCCTTTTTGGTAAGTGAGTAGATGCATATTCATTAATCCACCAAAAACCTTACATCCTCACCTTGGGCATACCCAAGCATACATCAAGCATAGACACAACTGTATCGCAACTTGCTTCTTCCTATCGTAGTATCATCAAAGTAATTTCTACATTTAAAACAGGGAAATGTTCTGATTTGGCTTTGCAATGATTATATACTCAAAGTACTCATATACAATGAAAAGGGCTTATCACGGAAATAACATTGACTTGATTGAACAGGTTTCTTTGACGAGTACTTCCAACAGAGCAATGAAAAGGAACATCAATGTGGTGCAATCATTGATCATAGTAAAGAAGTGCTGTATGCCAACTCAAAGGATGAGTCATTGGTACATCATTTTACACCATCCCAAGACTCTTAACAATTTATCTTGGATCAATTAGTTACACGTTAACGTCCTTCCAACCCCAAGGAATACGGCACAGAACTTAAGCAAAACAAACCTCTAAATACTATGACAAATATACATAGTGATTTTAATAAGTCCATGATGATAATTAGAACAACATACTGCTAGCAACGATTGTTTGGCTTGTTATACCATCACTGAACAAAAAAGGTAATCCCATATAAATTTTATCCCATCTGGTCATTAAGTCCAACTCAGAGGAAGCAAACCAATTAGTCAACCTTTGGCTTCATCAACAACCCCAGCACTAAGTTCAGTTACCCACCACACCAAAACAGTAAAAAGTGAATTCACTTTTAATATTACAAATGATTTCTGCCTCACAGGCAAGCTTTGCAAAATGGGAACCATGGCATGGTAATTTTGGTCCGTCCTATCCATGGAAGAAGTACGTACAGATTGGAGATGATGTAAGAGAGCTGGCAGCAGTTATTCTCTCACTAAAAGGTTGCCTTCAATGTCCTAGAGAGGTCTGTAAACCCAACTCTCTAAGTACAGATATTTTGAGTGACATCCCGATGTTCCTAATTTTCTAGCAAATTTGACTCCAGACCTCGTCAGTGCTGCAGCAATCCTTCAAAGAGCCATGTGAGACAGCTGCATATTCAATTGCTTGGACTCTACAAGAGCTTGCAGAAAGCATCAGGAAAATGAAGAAGTGCCTACCTCTGTCTCTAATTAATCCGAAGTTGAAGACCAGGAGATTGGAGCTAAACTTTGTCATGTCGTCCAAGTCAAGTCTCTTACAGGATAGTGATAAACTTGAAATCGTTAGCTTGGTCTTCTTACTGATGACTATGATGGAAAAGGCAGAGACGTTGGTGAAAGATGTCGAAGAACTAGGTGAGCTCGCCAATTTCCACCCCAGATAGAAAAGACAAGATAACCAGAAGAAAAGGATATGAAGGCTTCATAAATACCAGGTTGAAAAATATATCCACTGTTGAATGCATTGTATTAGTGAAGAACATAGAGATTTCAATGTACCTAGATCATTTCTGAAATACAGCCATATAACTTTGGCTCCTCCATATCACAAAACATAGAATCATAAAAGATGCTACTTACAGATGCAGAGGTTCAAAAATCTATGTTCTGCCAAACATGTTATACAGGCATAACAACAGGTTCACATGACCAAAAACTTATCATTGCTTCATGAGTTCACATAGATCCTCCAGCTATCCAGTAAGCACACAATATTCAACATCCTAAGAAGAAAACATCTTGGCAAATGAATACAAAATACTAGTAATTTACAAAGTATTAACTTTTCAGTACCCCTAAAAAATCCATACATTGATTTGCTAATCCCAACATTTTGTCATTAATTGGTGCCTGGAAATATGACATGTACTTAGATGACAACTCCTGCCAAAATTCTGATTAGAGCATGGGAAAGAATACTTGGCATTTCACTAACAAAATGTCTCATTTACTTCTCTTTTTTTATTCACTCTATTATTTTACTTACGAAAATACAGGGAAGTAATCTCAGCCCTTACATAAAAATACAATAGCTAAAATTTAATCGACATATCCATAATAACCCCTTCTATCCCACCTGCAGCCAAATCACCCACCCAAATATCTCTTGCTACAGTCCATCTAATGACCCAGAACCAAGGTCGCCAGTCCCTGGCAAGCACAGATCCAAAAACCACCAACTTCAACAAGCTCACAGCTCACCATATTGAACCCCCTGAAACCCTTTCACTGCTGCCTTTCTTTTTAAACCCTGATCTATTTCTGGAAGTAAACCACCTCACTCCGAACCACACGAGATCTTGCTGGTTCCCCCTTCTTCCTCATAGCAATGCACCATCCCATCTACTGCTGTGACCAACAAACCCATTTTACCAAAAAATAAATTTAAAAAAAACAAAATAATCATACAATGCGGGCAGATTCAAGAATCTCAGAAAATGTTGCCTTAAAAGCCAAATCTGAGCAGCAAGAGTTGAGAACCAACAGATACTGTCATACTGATGTGGAAAGATAACCACCAACATATAACCTCTCCACCCAGAAAGCCATCATGCAGTTGGTTGTCAGTGGGCCAATAGCACAATATCAAAATACTGCACAATCATGTTGTAAATGATTACAAAAGCATGTGCATTTATACAACATCCAAGCGCATAAATCCTCCATGTGAAGTACAAGCCCACACTGAACCCTCTTCCCATATAAGGAAACCTTCATCTGACACGCGGTTAAAAGTATAAATAAGGAAATTTATGCACCTCTGCTCACTTGGTTAGACTCCTTTGACACAAGAATTTGGATTGTAATACTGTATTACTGTTCTCAATCAAACAAAAACAAGCACACAGCCATTATATAGTCAGACAGACAGTCAATAAGCTTGACCTGGATGGGTCCATTCAGTCTATTTCTATCCCTAGGGCACAATCTCTGGGAATATGAAGGCAGCAAGGTCAATTAAATATTCATATGTGAAACCTGAAACACCAAGCTTTGATAAAGCAAACAAGGTCAATGCATCAGCGTCACGCAAGAGATATCTGACAAAATTTGGCATGCTGATTTTCATGAGAAAAGCAGTTGGATAACCCAAACAAAACTGTTCAGGGTAGAACGTATTCATGCCATGGTCAATACGCTCATTGTATGGAGCAAGGCAACGTACCATTACTTGAACCTTGATGATATGAAATAACAAAGCAACTTCATAAACAAAACAATTCTAAAGGCAATATGTGGGACACACAAACCTTATCTTCAGGTTTTCTTTAATGCCTCCAAACCACAACAAATGTTACTTGTTGGATCCTGCTAATTTCTCGGTTTTTTACTTCAGATGGTGTTCTCAAGGTATCAAAAATCAAGGGCCATAAGAACCTCAAGGAGTCCTCATAGGCTCTGAAGACAACTCCTTCAAAGAATTAGGGAAGAATCAAACATAAAACTAATAATTCTTCTAAAACTTCCCTTAAAGGTTGCCCCTACTGGTTATGTGTTATATTTATGGATAACTGATACCTTGGAGAGGAAACAAAAGGTATCTATTTCCTTTTACAGTACAATTCTCTATTCAGCTTTGCTGTTTGCTGAAATTGAGTACATGAATGAGCAGGGTAGTGGTAAACTTAAATGATAACATTGGAATGCCTTTGTGCACGGCCCTCAATATTCAAATTTCATTTGGTTTTCTACTTCTTCATTTCCGTGAATTTCATCTGCAGAGTATCTGAAAATAGCCAGAAAAAAGGGCAAGTGTCCAACTGCATTTAACTGTTTGAAGCTCAGTTTATCGATAGAACACAAGCATTTCTCCAAGGCGGGTCCACAACAAGAAAGTGCTTATCACAGGAATTCACACCTATCATTATGTTATAAAGCATGAAAAACCAAAATGAAATACTCAACAAAGTCAGTTGTGCATGAAATATGGTTCATGAATTGATATGCTTGAGGGACCTATAAAATGTGGAAGATATAACACAATGTCAGTGCTGCAACAAGGGATGAAGACCGAGGTCTTAGAAAAGAGCTTGCAACCTCACAGGCTGTTGCCAGGAAAACTAGTAGGGGAATGCTTATGTCACTCAAGATATGTTGGTTATCTTTGTGTCATTTGTCAAGTTGATCAACAACTTTTAGTTTCCACTTTTTGTTTTTCCTTCTCCTACGGCAGACTAAAAGACATAAAGGACTGTTTCAGGTTCAAATCAGATAAAGGAGAACATAAAAGTAGAGAGGGATGCATTTTTGAGAAGTCAACAAGCAGATGGGCCCACTAGAAGCTTCTTGGATGGTAATACAGGTTTTGATTCCACATTTCCCCCCTTCAAGCAGGAGACTTTACCAACTAGTTAAACTCTGTCCCCCCCCCCCCTCCTTTTTTTGGAGAAATAAATAATTGAATTTAACAATTCATGCATTTGTAAACGAATGCACCAGATGTCAACATACAGCAAGAATAAATTTTCTATTTTCCTATTCATTTTCAAGATATTACAAAGAATCAAAGATGCTACAAAGAATCACAACCCAATCTACATTATATGTACCCACATCCTACAGGTAAATCTTGCCTGCCACCCTAGTTCCATTGTTGGCATTCCTAGAAAATACATTTAAGCTCCCAGTGTCTCGTCTGCTTCTGAAACATGTATGCTTTACCTACATAGAACCAAATCCGCTGAGTAGGCAAGGATTCCTCAAGTCCGCATAATAACTCCCCAGCAGCCATCTCCTCCCATCCTTCAGCAGGTGTCTTCGTTAATCCATAATCAGCATGGAGCAAAAGTTTTTTGTATTTTTTTATTTTTTTTGGTGGGACTAGGCGATACCATACTTATCTACTACCCAACTAGACAATCACCCAACAACAGAGGTTTCAAGAAGACCCCAGAAAAGATAGATTAAGCATCCACTGGTAAATGAATGGAGCAAGAGCGAGAAATAACGAATATTCTCTACCACTGATGGTGTACCTTTCCTGCTCACTCGATGCATTGAAAGCTTGTAGCAAAAATGATTTTCCAACTACAATGGGTTAAACTACAATGGGTTGGTAGGCCAACTGAGCAAATCCATTCCTGGGTCAGCATTTTCCCTTCGACTAAACACCATCAACCACAAAGGACTCGCCAATCACACCTCAACTTGAGTGGCTAGAGCAGAACTCCTTGACTGAAGGGACTGCTGCTTCAGGTAAACTGCAAATACAAGCTCATTCCATGTATCAGGAACTCCAGGAAGGCACCAATGACTACAGTCCTGCCGCCTAATGGGAGCTGGTTTTGGTCCCATATAGTAAATAGATGCATGGCCATCTCGCCTCTGTAATGTCAGATAGGTCACATTCAATAAGTTCACCGTAGCCATTTGAGATGTGTTTGCATGACTTAAGATAACTTCATTGACAGTGTTAAAATGGTCATCAGGAAAAGCCGGTGTATCAAAGTCTGGCATCGTTTCCACGTGACACTGTCCCCCAGTCTTCCAGGTACCACCACTGTGGAAAAGAGCTGCCATTTAGTGCTCAATTTAATTGTTTTGCAAAAGTTTCAAATGCAAGATAAGGTAAATTACGGGCCTGCCAGTTCAGATGCGTCAGATGACAGAACAGGTATTTAACATATAGAACAAGAAATTAACATTCAAATGTCTAATTCAATAACTGTATGCTACACAAAGTCTAGCATCCGACATATATTCAATTAACCAAATCCAAGCTAAACCAGTGTAAATCATCAATGCAACGCATAAGGACCTTCATGGAGTCCTAAAGCACTAGAGTACATAGTTTAATTCCAATCATTAAGAATGAAGACTTGACTTTACGTAAAAGACTGGTTAACACGGATAGCTTGTCGCCAAACCCAAAGCAAACGTTTGGCATATGGATGTCAGACAATAGTGGAGTCAATTGCTTCTAATTGACCCTTTTTGCTTATGTAAGGGTTGAACCTTCAATGGTTCAGCCCTTACGCAGATGTTCACAGGATGAGAAAAAAACTCCACCAACAACAAAAGAAGCACGCTTAACACCTAAATAAACCACTGACATCTCAATCTCCAAAACCTAATCTATGATGTTCACATATCTTTACTCAATCACCGTCACCCTTCTCATAACTTGACTATCATAAAGAGTCATGAATACCATACCAAATTACCAATCCATGTCCGATGTACTGTATTCAGCACTGTTGATTTCATACGAGACACGAAATACAGAAATTTGTAACATCGTACAATTTTTTTCACTTCTATCATCAATAATTTCAAGACACTTCAGAAAGCATTAGACTATATTTCTAGGCAATTTTTAACATAAAGACAAATAATATAATAAGGGATTATAACAATAAATAATGCTGGTGGTAGTGATGATGATGATAATGATGACAATGTCAGAACCAAACGAAAAAATTAAGAAAAGAATAAATAGGAAGCAAAAAGGGACAAGCTTAGAGGAAGCGTGGAATATGGTTGAAGACAACAATGCCAAAGCCTGTTTGGCATCGGAAAGGCCATTTTACTTCTCCTATATTGCTCAGCAAAGGAAACAAGGGCATTGGAAACTCTACAAAGAAGCTGTAAAGATGGACTCTGTGGACAACCAGCATGACCCCATCCTTGGGCTTGATTTTCCACCCTAAGCGAAAATGCCAAAATTGAACATTATAAAGAATACAGCCCAAAATAGGCTGAGTACTCCACAGCCCCCCCCCCCCCAAAAAAGACACTGAACATTTTCTAGTTCCTCTAGGATGGGCACCATCCGAATAATCCGTATTTGCAAACCTGAAGTACCTTGCCTGACACTTAGCATATCTAGGAAGTCCCAATACTTGGTACACAATACAAGCAATCTTACTAATTAGCATAAATTCTAATTTCCAGACAAGTGATACTTTTTCCCAACTAAATTTGTCTCGGATTTTCTAACAACTTAATTTCACTACTTCTATTTTGCTTGGAAGTGATTTTTCTCACATCTCACTCCTAAGCTAATCAACACTCAAAGATTTAATCAATCAAATGAAAAACCAGCAGTTTTGTGGTTTGCAGCATCTCTCTAAAAGCTCGTATCTAGTAGATGTTTAAAAGCTTCACTCTTGGCTTTGGTTAACAACTAGACAAATTAATTTCTTTAGTGAAAATAAAGCTAAAAAACTTAATAAAAGGAATGAAGTTCTGCCTTCCATGGTTTTTTACCAAACAGAAAATAAAAGTTATGAGAATTAGTCAGATTGGACAACCGAGGTTTTCCTTTTCACGTCATCCACATCATGAAGCAACATTCAGCACAAAGTCAACTAGACCTGGTGGACAGAAAAAGTTAGTTCCAAAAATTATTGCCCGGGTGTCCATCCTTCATGATGGATGCCAAGGAGCTAAACATTAATCTCAAATTCAGTTCACTCAATCTATCTGCTTAACAACTTCAGAAGCAAAGAAAGTCTTAAAACAAAAATGATTTTTGGGGGGGGGGGGGCTCAGGAGAAGGGCTGTAGTGCTATGTGAAAAATGAAATATCTGAAAAGACACCATCAGCAGTGAAAGAAAATAAACAAAACCCACAGAAAATTTATCTCTGAACTGGAATCAATGTCCTGACGTTCATGGTCTCACATCATAAGCAATTAAGCACATCCGCAAGAGTCATTCCGATGGCATTGCATCACATAGGACATACTGCATCGATGGTAAAGCAGCAGATTCCTACTAAAAGATCCTAACATACTGCATATCAAACCCAAAAGCCCATAATCAATAGGTGAAGAGAACTACCCAATTTTACTTTTTATACTGAACTCATGTGCAGGCTCCAAAGGATGACGATTTCTTCCTAGCATGAACATAAATCACCCCCCCCATTATCTGCAAATTATGTACATTAGCCGCCTTTATGTTTCTGCATATCTATGTCATGTTGTGCCCCAGATGCATGGAAAACATTTCTGAACTATAAATTACACGGCATATTCATTTCTGAATCCTATCCAGATAACAGCCCCTCCCACCTCCTCCCCAAAACACACGCATACAAAAAAAGGGGGGGGGGAGGACAAAGCCAAACCTGAAGTGTACAGGGGCATAAGACCGAAAGAAGACCCTTGTCTTTTTCATATCCACCTCATTGTCAACCCAGCGGACCAGAGTTTCAATTGAGCGCCTGAAAGCAGCTCCTACACTCATATTCATCTTCACTTCATCTCCTTCTTGAAAGTAAATACGGCTGAAGAATTGTGAATTTACATGTCAGGTATGTTTCATGCACTTTGAAATGAATTTGATTTCCTCATTTCACTGGGAAAACAGGGAGAAATCCAGGTGAAGCAAACTTCTACAACCTAATTGAATCTATAAACAGATGATAATACTAATGAAGATGGAGCATAAGTTTAAGGTATGTGAAATCCAAGTGCACGTGAAATCAAAACTCCGGAACAAAGAAAAGCAGAGAAATTGCAGGAACAGAGAACTGAAGATTAAAACGCAACTCCTAGGATGCAGATAAGAGAAGAACATAGTCTAAAGGAATTTACACAGATAAGAAACAGTTGAAAGAAGCAACTGTTGAATAACCAGGCAGCAAATCATCCGAGTTTTTTGGATGAGAAATCATATTTTAACATGTTGATTAATGCAAGAGTACGACAAGTCATAAGTTTCATACCAACCGCAGCATGAAAACATACATAGCAAAGCTGTCAGACGACTTTCCAAAACAAGTTTGTTTGAGGACAGCAACTAAAGTTACCCAAACCAGAAAATCTCATATATGCCATCAAGAAGATCAGAAAACTATCCATGCCAGAATGGAATCTGAGAAGATAAAATCCATAAAGCATTTCTATCTGCAGCAGTTTTATCCCAGTAACAGACATCGACCATACAGAAAATAAATATCTGTTCAAAACAAGGCTTATTTCAGCACAACCCATTTTTTGATTACCATGACTAGTGTCCATATTATTCTTATTTTCATGGTTCAGCGATTCAGCCTGTTATTTCAATAATCCATATCCAATAGCAAAGTGACCCATTTCCATCATAGCAATGTTATAATTTCAAATGCATCTTCTATTTGGTTCAACTAGATTCTTTCTTTCTTTTTTTCTAGGGTCCTTTTTGGGTAATGGCAGCTAATTTTCCAAGACATCTATTTCCATATTTCATTTCAGTGTAGAAGGTTTATGCCATATTTAAAGTGATCCATGAGATTTCTTGCTGCATATTATTCTTGTAATTCCCTAAGCAGTAAGCGGTAAATTCAGAATTGAGTGAAAGAATGATAAGATGGGAACTGATAGATTGATATTTTGACGAGCCAAACCCTATACCGTATACATGGGAGTATGTACTCTCACCTACAATGTTATGCACGACAACTGCTCCATGTAGTTACCACCAACAACACAATGTTCATGCACATCAACAAAATGAATGAACAATTCTGTTGCCGAGCATGAAAAATTACAGGTAAAAGTACATGCTTCCAAAAATATATTATAATTTTGCCTTCGACAACAACAATCAATGTATATCCCGTCTAAGCAAGGTGTAAGCAGCCTTATCCTGAAAGTCGCAAGCAAAGAGTTCCAAGGAACTCACAAAAAAGTTGTAGAAAACATTTTTTGGATTGAGAACTCTGGAAAGGCTAAAAAAGGCAATAAGATAACAAGAATAGGTAGAATTCAATAGACAAAACTAGCATTGTAAGCTTACAGCAAAGAGACATGACTCAGTCAGGCATAATCCAGAGGTATGCTGCCCAGAAATTTGCAAGGAAAAAGGACAATGTGTGTACCTCCTTATAGTCTTCTCATAATTCCACCAATGTCCAGCATTAAAAATCAACACATCAGCACCTTTCCATTGGCTAGAGCTCCAATCCATCAAATCTACTCTCAAAGTCATCCCCACGTTTTCTGGGGAACCAGCAGGAGCCCTGCCCTGCACGACTAAGAATGGAGCTCGGTAGTATTCAACAGTGCAGTTATAATCCTTAAACATGAACACCAGAAAACCCATGTGCTTTGTTATTGGGTTTCCATTCACTTCATATATAGAAGTCTTATTGGGGACTGCAGAAGCAAGCATGCACAGGAAGGACTCCCATTGATTTCTGCCAATTGAGTCACCAACAAACACAACCCTCTTGTTCCTAAGCTTTTCCAACATTGACTTTGCAGTGAATCTGTTTGTCCAAACAAACAAAAAAGGAATGGAGATGTCAGCACAAACAATTGTTTGGCTTACAAACACAACAATCTCCAGATAGGGGTGAACATAGGCCAATGAGATTATATTTCTATACAACTGGATTAAGAAACTATTTCAAAGAACAGCTTTGACACCAAAGCATATTTTACAAGGAAATGTTAAACGGCAGCTAAAATCGGGAAGCGCATCACACTATTTCATCACCAAGACAGCAATACTCTACAACCTTATCACACCATTTATCAATGCTTCTCTCCACAACGGGCAATTTAGGGACTAGATGTAGGCAACCTTACACAAACAATGTCCATTAGACCCTTGATTGCATAACTAGAAGCTGAAAATGAACTTTTTCAACACGATTGAACATGGAAAATACCACACCTCATTGTACAAATGATAATTGTTCAACCACCCATGTTGAAAGTTAGAGGGCCTGAAGCATACTGCGCATATGCAACTTTTACACCAAGGGAGTTACTCCAATTATGGAAATTAAGCGTGCGTATGCTCAACTTGTTTGGAAAATTCCCATTGAAATCTCAACAGGAGTTAAAAATGAACTGCACATACCTCTTTTCAGCTTCGGAACAGGGACGATTAGATAATGAGCAACACTGAATTCCCAATTACAAGAAACAACACACCATATGGACATGGATATTACTCAAAATAGGTAATTCCACATATATGCATCCCAATACACAATACAGAAGTGCTGAATAGGCAATCATAACAATCAAAAGAGAAAAAGCACAAGAGATAACCTGGGCAAATCACATTTGTTGGGTTGCCATCTCCACTTGGTATAATTCTGATCAGGCCTACCATTCTCAGAACACCTAAAACCCCCATCAACAAAAGGGCAATCTTTCGAATCATAAAGTGGGTAAGTCTCATCCCAAACCCATTTCCCATCAGAATAATCACATTCATCAGGACTCCCCTCAACAATTCCCAACTGCGCATTTTGAGCAGCAGTAACATCTGACAACCATGACAACATCACACTGTCTGACCTCAGGTGCCCACCACCATAATCAAAGTAAAAAAGAGAAGACAGGAGACATACAGCTAGAAACAAAAACCCAACTATGCTAATAGAAAGCTCAACTGGGTTCAGCTTGACTTTCTTGAACAGGTCAAGCTTACTCATCCTCTTTAAAATGGGGTTCAAGAATCCCAATTCCCAAATAGGTAAAGTTCAGGAAGAGGGTTCAATCAAATTCTTTGCTTTTCTGTCTTCCAAAGAAGCACTTCAAAGTCGGGAAAAATGGGTTAGTGAAGTTCCATTGGAGAAAAGGGATTGATTTGTGAACACCCAAAAGGTCCAAAAGGCAAATTGTAGCTAAGAGAGAGAAAGAGAGAGAGGAGGGGGTGGGAGGAAGCATTCAAAGCAGTAACGGGCAATGCATATACACCAAATATTTATTGAAGGTCGTGGAGGAAATGGGACATCTGGAAACGCAGACACCAATTTGAAAGGTTAATTAAATAAATTATTGGGGAAAAAAATAATCTATCTTCCTTTTTTCCTTGTTTTCTTTTTATATTTTGACATGATTACTTCATGCAATAAGAACAAAAAATGTCAAGATTGTCCGCAACAGTGCTAGGAAGCGTTGCTGCTTTACCTCCTGCTTTGGTAAGAACTTTTAGGGCAAAGATTTTCTGTCCAAATTCCTTTTTTTTCCAACGCAAGTCGGCAGTTTTTCTATCGCACCATATTCGTATATAAGTAATGCTTCTTTTTTACTGTTGAGAAATATTAGTTAAAAATGATATGAAAGTAGGTATCATTTTACCCAACTTGCCCTCACTTTTATTTTTTTATTTGATGGGTGCTTTTTATTATTTCTTATGTGGGGTTAAATTTGTATTTCACATTTAAGTAGCCTGTCCTAATACTGGTTAAAGCTAAAAGTGGATAATCATGTAAAAATAGATAACTAAACATACGGCAAAATAGTCCAAGTGAGACAAACAAAAAGAAAAGGAAATATAATTACTTTACGAGGGAAGGAGCACAAGATAGTATCATTTGTTTGTAATAATACTTTTACCTTTTAATTGGGATAAAGCTATGGTCTCTTTTCACGTATTTTTTACTATCGATTTTTATTATACTGTTTTGGTAAATTTTCAAAATTACATTTTAATAAGAAATATACTTTGTGAAAGCATGCCTTTGTCTTTTGCTTTTGCAATTGCAAAGCACATTTAACAATAGTAGTTTCATATTATGAATCAATAATCAATATATTTTCTTATGTTCTTAGTTTCTTCGTTTAATTGTTGCAGTCACTCTACTTCTAATGAACATTTCATGACTTGCGCTTCATGCTTTTATTCTTTGGACACGATCAATATCTATTGTTTCCCTAAATTTACTATTGAAAGGTAGTAGAAATCTAGAATATAAATTTCTATCCATGAATTTAAACTATATGTGAACAAATACAGACGGGTTGGGTTAGGATTCTTCCAACATGTTCCATTGCATTGTTAGTGTCCTAATCAAATTCAAGCCTCACTAGAAATCAATGCAAGTCTAACTTTCAATCAAAACCTCCCATAAAAACCTATGTGTACAAAACAATTATGTATTATTTGTGTGAGGATTCATTAAAAAATTATAACTAACAATCGAACATCTATAGGAACAAGGGGGAACAATGAGGGTGTGGTCAGTAACAAAAAAAGGAATCAGAGTTGCCATTTTGTACCAGAATTATGATCAAATAGTGACAAGTTGCGCGCGTTTGATGCTAGCAAGTTAGCTAGTATCCAAGAAGAAGAAGAAGTACGTGGAGATGAGAGACACGTTGTTAGAACTTGAGGATTTCACATAAGTTACAGTTAATCTTGCGATTATTTAAAGAGGAAAAATAGCACGCTTCGACCGATAATAATTGAATTGAACCAAAATGTGAAGAAGAACCCTCTATATTTCTAATATGAGGGACTTTCGTCTCATGAGACAATGACCATATTACATAATTAATTGCATATATGTCTATATAATGATTAAAAATTTATATAGTAAATTATTTAATCAAAATCAACTCATTATTAACACTAGGATTTGACCGTAATGTAACAATGCATGCTTCATATTCATGATTCATAAATTACCCATTCATTATCATCACAATAATATTCGAGAGAACAATGATCATCATTCATCAATGATAGAAGACAGCAAAAATCAAGCCATACGAAATTCTAGAATTTTGTAATTTATGTGGAGGGCAGGCACCATTGGTAATTCCAACTCTTAAATAATTGAGTAATTACGCCGCATTAATTATGTCAATTACATTGGGAAAATTAGCAAAAGTTAAACACGTTGGGAAGTGAAGAGCCTTCAACGCAATTTACTGAATTTAGAGTAACATGGCCTACCGATTCACATGGTCGTTGATAACAGTTATTTAATCCCCCCCCCCCCCCAAAAAAAAATAATCAAGAATCAAGAAGATGCAAAAAATGATTAGGAGTGGGTTTTCTATTTACTGGGTTGGACAATAATCCTAACCAAAGAATTTATGCTAAGCTTAGTTCACCAATCAAGTGTCCAAATCGGGGCCTTGAATCCTCAATTTTATCGACGTCGAGCTACTGTTGGTCTAATAAAAGGTAGAGTTTTCCCATAACAGATTTTTTTCATTCACACGACGAACCTGAAAACTTACTTAAAGGGAACAAGTGTAAACCAGTTGAATTAACATGTGTTGGTCCAAATAAGTTATTTAAATGTAATAAATTTTCCTCTTGGTAAGATTGTTACACGATTTTTCTTTTTAGTTAAAATTGTATATATTTTTGATAGAATATCATAATTCGAATTTATTCATAACTTTTTTGTTTTAATTGAACACAATGAAATATCATAATTAATTTCCTAAAAACCGAGTCAAATAATTTGATTGACATTGACCACAAATAAATATTAAGTATAAGAATAATATAACTTATACAGTGCGGCAAATAAATGAAATAATAAGGGTTTGATGCCAATTGAGGGGCATTCACGTCGAGATTACAATAGAAGGATTGCTCGTTTGTTTTTTTGCCCTTTTTTTCTTTTTTCTTTTTTTCGCCTTTGAATGTATATATAACAGGACTTAGAATTTTTTTTTAAAATTATTTTTCTTGGGTGTCAGTAGAACTTAGAGATTAGAATAGAATGATTGGTAATTGTCAAGGGGCCCACCGCCCACGTAGTACGGATAGCCTGGCTTCATGCCTTGCCAAACCGTCGGTCGATTATTATAATATATATGGTTACACCACATTATTTTATGCATGTGCGTTTATTATTATTATTATTTTTTTAAATTGAGACAAAACTAGTCAATGGACAATTGTCTTTGTGTTTTTTGTTTCCTTTTTCAAATGAACAAACTCAATGTACATTTTTCTTTACTTCTTGTATTACAATATAGAAGTTGTAATTTTGGATTAGTTAAATACGAAAAGTATATTATTTTGTATATTGGATCATCTATTTTACTGGAGTCGAACTAATATTAATCCAATAAAAGTAGAGTTTTTTTATCACATATTTTTTTTCATTCACGAAACTCAAACTTGAAACCTTACTTAAGACGAATATGTGTCAAACCACTTAAATCAAATACAAGAACGTGTTGACATCAAAGAGTAAGATAAGATTAACATACTTGCCGACTCACATGGCCGTGCGGATTAGCCTATCTGCCAAATTGATCATACATTTGTAGTTAGAAACGTATGTCAACTTATCATTATAAATTCATATGATGATTATTAGATGCCATGATGAACTCATGTGAATACAAGGAATAAATGGAGGTTGAGAGCTTAATGAGTTGTCATGATATTCGCTGATTAATTGTTATTTTAGGAATAAACAATCTGAAAATTGTAATAAAAGTTTTGGGATTCAATTTCAACTTTCAAGTTTTAGAAATCCTCCATAATTTAGTGTCACTTTTAAATTTATTCATAATGTAATTTATAACATGGATTTAGAAAAATGGATTGGGAATTTGGATAGAGTCCTAATGATCCATAGTGCTTATTCCAAAAGATTTCAAATTTTAAAATTTTGTATGGTCCGATCCAAATTGAAAGCACAAATGGTAGAATAAAATCAAACTTATCGTTTTCAAAAAGGGTAAATTTAAGAGAATGTCGTAATTAGTCTCTTTAGAGCTCTCTAGAGAGCTAGGCTCTCTTTCTTGCAATGATCAAAATCTTTTTTTGTTTCTATCACATCTTTTTTTTTTTTTTGGGGGTCTTTCAAATCTTATAGAAAATAGTAGTAATGATTTCAAGGTCAACGTAGTATAGAATTCTCTTTCCCACTCAACAAACTAGCAGGTGACACATATTGTTATATAAAAAATTTACATATTTTAGTTCAAAAAATTCGATGAAACAAATTTGACGAAAATTTTCGTAACCAAACCAATAGAAACCCATCTAGCCCATTCAAAAGCTTAATAGGTTCAATCCATACCATTGTATGAGCTATGTTTGATTTAGTCTTATTCTATAAGTTTTTAAATCTTAGATCTAAAATCATGGTCTAAATCCGTCCCTTCCAACCCAATCCAGATTTGGTCAACAGAAGCCTGTACTATTTGCTACAGATTTTATTTGAAGCCTTAATTTAAAATCTTAGGACTCTCTTATAAAGCTTTTAAAATCTCGATTAACCATAATAACTAATGAGGGTGGGAATACCTACATTGTGTGTTAGGTGATAAAATAGTGAAGTCATGCTATTTGGTTTGTTTTGCCTAATTACGTGATCGTTTGGCTTAAGTGTAACAACTTATATTTTGGATCTATATATTAATTATTAATTAATTAGTTATGCGTAACAACCATTTTTCAGATGAAAACAGCCACTTGAAAAAGCAATAAGTCGTCTGGATTGTCTATCAACTACCATTGCATATAAATTAAGTCCTAATTATGTTGAACATTAAAAGGTGATTGCTGCACGAATCTAAATAGATTAGAGGGGGCACTTATTTTTTTGCCTTTCCATCGATGTAACTGCTACAGATTGGTTGGTGATCCATTCCAAGCAGAAAAGGACAAGAAAAAGAAGGAATATTAAAGAGAACATAGTGAGGAAGGTTAAGGACCAACAAGATGTAAAGAAAAGCTGAGAATGCATATGGCATTCACATCAAACTTATTAAATACCATGGAGGTCATTGCTTCGATTTCTTATTAAAAATACTACTACGAATATTTATTCATGTTATGTCAATTTTAATCATTATAAAATATATGAATCAGAATAAGGTGGTATTGGGCAAAACAAAACAGTATTCGTTATCTTATTGGTAACAAAATATTAATATATATGGATCAAAATAGACGGATATCTAACATAGATAACATGAAACACTTGTTTGTATTAACTTTGCACCTAAAGGTACATATGGGATGATATAATATAATATTTGTGAGACTAATCCACATCTCTCTCTTTTTTTTTTCTTTTTTTTTTTTTTTGAAAGCGACTGATCCACATCATAGGATAGTTTTACTCGTTACATGTATTTATTCAATGATTCTAAATACGGATTCTAAACTAAAATATTTATCCGAAGTAGGAACACTTTTGAAGATTCTACAAGTATTATGTAAGCTTCTCTAAGTCACATAAATTTAGAATTTCCATCAAAAACACCAGACAATAAATAAAACAGAAACATGGCTTCATCATCTTCATCAGCTCATACATGCCTAACAGCCGAAGAAACTTGTTTGAAAGTGATGTTGGTGTCATGGCTCGTAATGACCGGGTAAATTGGTCATTTAATTAGTTCAGCTTTTAACCAATTTAATTCTGATTTGTTTCTAAATAAATGCATGTATTTTTCCGATTATTCTCTTATCTAAATCCGTTTTTAGACTTTTACTGGAACTATTTCCCTTGTGATTCAAGGATTAAGTTAAGCAATATGTTAATGTTCAAAATTATAATTACGTCATCAATAACATTGTTTTCCTTGTTTGGATTTATTTTATTAATTAAATAATCTTTGTATCTATTGAATCTTTTAGATTTGCGCATGTGTTATTTTTACGTATGCAAGTAATTTTTATTAGTGCAATTTCTAAGTAATTAATTAAGAAGAAGATGAAAGGTCTTTTATATTATACAATGAAAAATACAAAAAAAGAATTGAAACACACAAAATGAATTTAACAACGACGACGATGACACCCAGTGTGGGTCCTGCTTTCGCAGGGTCTGGGAAGATCTAGAAGTAAGAAGGCTTATTCTCTTACCTCTACAAATATGACTGTCTGTACTCTCTAGAAAGGTCAATTTCAATAGACCCACATAAAAAGTCGTGTGAAAAATATTTTAGAAGTTGAGAATCGTTTGATAATCAAAAGTAACAAACCCATGACATAATTTAGAAAAATATTAATTGAAATGAATAACTGAGGAGATGTAAGAGTTATACATATCTTAATATTCTAATCAATAAAGTTATGATATTTGACCAAATCTGTGAAGTCACTCAATTTTATATATAATTACATTATCACATTATATAGATAGAGAGTGGCATTGCTTTATTAGAACAAACCCAACACTTAAGATTAAGATGCTTGGCATTTTCCTTGGGAATACTAGCTCATACACAATGGAACCCAACAATCAAGAAACTTGACTGTTGTGTTGCGGCTAGTTGCCCATGTTTATAACTTTTATCAGAATAAATAGCAAGAATCAAAGCTCTTGTTACATGAAATGAAAGCTTGGCATATTCCCTTGTGGAGCTGTAGTCCTTCCAAGGTTGGTAACTGACAAACACATATACATTCTTTTTGACCAAAAACACCTATTTAACAGTATTTACATATTTTACATCTGTTCAAACATTTTTTTTTTGGGGTGGTATAATATATATATATATATATATATATATATATATATATATAAATAATATGTTTCCATGAAAGATAGTACTAAAACATTACTCCGAGAACTAACATACCATTAACAATGTTATATTATAAACCAGAAAACAAAGTGAATAAATGTTCTCTCGTAATCCATAAGTCTGAATTGTATTAGTCTTACGGCTTACGATAATTTTGTTCATTTCAAAGTTCTCCACAAGATTTTATGCATCCCCAGTACAGTTGGCCACAGCCTTCATGCATTCAACTTAATACAACTTGTCAAACAATAAATCAAAAAAAAAAAGTCTGATACAAGATAAATACATGATATCTGAGATAAATACATGATTGATATTCAGATGATGACATTTAGGCTTTAGCATAAGTAGAGCATGCATTTCTAGCAATTTTTTTTGGTTCATTGTGGCATTAATGGCGTTCACTTGGTTGTGCCAAAAAGGGCTTGAAAGTCAACAGCAAGCCAACAATCTGTACAACGTTTAATATGAAGAAAACCATCTGATCACCTGTCAAGATAACACAGAGAAAATCAAATCTATCATAATCATCGTTAAAAGAACAACCTCCAGGTTAAGAGCCGGCACGAGACGTGTGTTGTCTCTGTTTAAGAAAGAGTTGTCATATGAATATTCGTTAAAGACGAATGTCCAAGTCAAGACTTGATTTCTTGATGCTTGTATAATACATAAGGTGGGCAATGGAACAGGTTCCATTGTGTCAAACAGGTCGGTCTATCTTGACTACTGTCAATAATGGGACGGGTTTATAATGGGCCAATCTATTTAAGCACATTAACAGGCCGGAGTAGGTTGGCCCATTAACGGCCTGTTATTAATACATTTCCCAACCTTCATCAAGAGGATTAAGACATACCTGGGAGAAATGCAGCATGCTGACGCTTTTGTGCCCAAGAAAAGCTGCGACGTATAGATTTAAGAGGTGTAAAGCAATGCATAACGAGCCGTAACTCTAAATCAAACTGCTAATACACCCAACACATTCATCCAAGTGCCCGAGGAAAGTGAGGCAAAAAAAAATGGCTAGGTACTGTGTCTATGTTGATAGATAAGATTGTGGAACTCCTAGAAACCCGCTGTGAAACCTAATGATAGGGTTAGGCCTCCATTGAGCCTAATTCGATGATTGTGTAACCCACCTCCCCCTCCCCCACCTGTAAGCCCGCGGGGCTCACAACCTGCAAAGAGGGCAAAGAGGAAAAAAAAAATGCTGATACATAAGATGCATGGCCCCCCCCCCCCCCCCCCAAGGCGGGAACATTTCAGAAACCAGAGACAGGAAACACTTGCTCTAGAGCACTTTGCATTTTACAGTGAAAACAGTAGTAAAAGTTGCAGTCACCCACTTTCAGCAAGAAGTTAAACTATACGATTTTTCCACCCTTCTCTAATTGATTATTACGAAGTCCTCTTACAAGTGTTGTTCTTAATGACTTACATGAGACCTCCACCTGCAGGAGCTATTGCCTTGAAGATAGACATTGCAGTCATGGAAATCCCATTCGCTGCTCCTCTTTGGCGTTGAGGCTGCAGTTATCAGTAACACCAATGCATTCTTATAATCGTTTAACATGTAATGATAACGAAGTCACCTGAAAACTTGAAAGTGGAGCTTACCACTGCATCATTTAGCAAGATAAATAAGCCAGTGACCAGAGAAACCTACAATGCAATAACAGACAGCTAGCATGGTCATGCACTCATGCTGTGCTTCTAGTCAAAATCGGAAGTAGTGGAGATATCTTACCTATACATAATCTGAAATTTAGAACGATTATTTCAAATTTGCCAAGTTATGAAGAACAATCTGCAGTACATCCCTGCCTTTTTTTTTTTTTTTTTTAATTTTGGTTGGCCGCAGGGGGTTGGGGATAAAAACCGGTGAGAAATGCATTCTATGCATCCAGCTTCATGAATGTATTATAATCTCTAAAGCACAGAGTTAGGCAGCTAAGATGTAAGATGCACTTACAGAGAGCGCATTCCTTAACAATGATGCAACATTAATCACTAAATGAAGCATCAAGCCTGAAAGCAGTGCTATGTAAGGGAAGCTTGACAATAATGGGATGGACACAACCTGTAAAGCAAAAGGGTGGAAAGAACGTGAACACCAGAACAGACATACTTGTGACTGTCAGAAAAGGAAATGGATTCTCCATTACGAAGCTTGTCAACATACTGCTGAAAGACGTGTGACCACAAGTGGCCCAAGACGCTTCTCTATCTGTGGATATTTGAACAACTGGAACAGCAGAAGCCCAAACCCTGAAGTTTCATGGATAAAACCTCATGCATCAGTCTTAAGATGTAGATATCGCAAAGCTGAGATTATATTATAAAAGGCTGTATAACCCTGCTTCCTTCTTCGCCCAGGCTTTTTTTTTTTTTGGGGGGGGGGGGGGGAGAAAGGGGTGGGGGGGGGGGGGACCATTTAAACAGCAGCATCACCAAACTGATTACCTATCAACAGCTTTTATGACGTCCTAGAGAAGAGACAGCTACCCACAACACTAAACGCGAACTAAGCAAGAAGGTACTGCATGGAAAACCAGCTAATTTTGTTCTATCAAGAATGCAATTTATTCTAAAATCAAAAGGTTTGATGCAGTTTGATCATATAAGGGAACCAGGGAACGCATTAAACCGTGTCATGAATGTAGGACGAGTCAAAAGGGCTTGTCGAGTGTATCTTTAGTTATACCAAGAATATGGCATGCTCCAGAGTCAAGTTGCTACAGAACTTTATCCCAAAGGAAAAATTCCTAGTTTGATCACATAAACAAAACAAAGATAAAGCAAGGAGATCAATAAACATTGGTTGCCTAAACACAGGAGCACATGAGAACTAAGTTCTGCATGAAAAGATTTCACTTAAACATTAAATTGTACATGCGTCTACTTGCATGTGTGCACTTATGCTGTACATTCCGCTATATTGCTTTTTCTCCCCTCTGCAAATATCCCTATACATCTGGACTGTTGTATTATTTCCAACTAAGCATCTTAAGCATTCGCTCTCAAATTGTAGTATGATCGTATCTACCATTATGAACATAGGCACATCACTTTTTTCATCACCATTATTAATATTTTGTACTGCTATCTCCCATTACTAAATTCTACAATAATGCTTCCCCTTCTTGGCCAACTACGTTTATTAATTTGGAAATTGTTTGACCACTGCTGTTAGAGCAATAGCAATAGGGGGATTAAAACAGGTTTTCCAAAACACCACTCTGTCTACTAATCTTGATGGGCTAAGGGAAAAGCGGTCAGTGCCTAGGCATCCTAAGTTTCTGCCAAAACCAGGATTACCCTTCGCAAGGCTGTTATTATCGTTGATGTGGCTATGGAAGTTATTGGTCTGGTTCACATTTCACAACATCATTGCAGCTGAGTTAATACAATGAATCATTTAGACCAGCTTGAAAAAAGTGTTGAGAAATCGCAAAGCAAATCTCAAAGAAGCTCAGCAAAGAGGAATCTAATAGTCAAGATTCGAACCTAAGTTCTAGTGAGAACATGACAAAATTTTTTGAGAAGGAACACAGGAGGTCCATCTTCCTGATGCTCACCTGAGATAGCCAAGACTACACCGACATCTTGTGATGAAAAACTTAGACCTCCATACTTCTTGTCACTCACAGCCCACAATGAGAATATCTGGACAAGGAAAGCATGGAAAAAGTCAGTGACCAAGTAGTGTTTATAATTATGACTGCTCTTCGATGGACATTGTCTTCAGAACTGAACAAATTGCAAATAAGGTTTGGGAATCAACAGAAAGAAGAATTGATAAGCTAGCAATTCTAATCAATAATCACTTCCGTTGTGCATAATGAAGTGTATCGATTGCACACACACAATACATCATACAAGTATATGCAAGCAACTTAGCCAAAAAAGATCAGAAGAAAGGAGCCTTACCTCAGCATAAGCCATCTCTTGAAGTGAGAAAACACAATACACAATGATAGTGGACATTAAAGGCCAATTCTTAAACAGATTTCCGTTAGAATGGGAAGCCTTGTCTGTTGAGTCAACAATATTGTGTTTCTTATCCAAATTTTCACTTGTAGGATCCTTCGGGACATCTTGCGAATGGTATGTCATGTTCTTTTCTTTATGCATGTGCAGTGTTTCCTGCAAAACACCAAAATCCACAAGAAATAGTTTGTCTATAATCAACACAGCAAATGAGTTATATGACTATGATAAATTCAAACTACCCACCTTGCTATTTACCCCCCCCCCCCAAAACAAGAAAAAAAGCAAGTTGGACCACTATGATGTCAGACTTTCAGTTAAAACTTTTATGTGCAGAACCTCCCACTGCAATGCTAAAATGTACTTTCTATCATATCAACAGTACAGCTGACAGAACATATGATTATTCAGATGTTACTTAGACAGTTTTCCTGACTAAATGAGCATCTTACTCATGAAGTTAAAAGCCGAACTCCCAAAACTCCCATTTCTCCAGATTTGCCTGGTGGAGCATACTGTGAGCCTAAGGTAAATATCCTAAGCGCGTAGGAAGGAAATGAAACAGGTACTCAAATTGAGATGCAAAAAATTGACAGAGAGTCCAGGCTTGCAAATGCGTTCAACAAGTGTGATGGCTGTGCATTTGTCTGTGCAGTTTGTGAAAAATGTCCCAGAGACTTTATGACCAGAAGCTCTAATTGCAATTCATTTACACAATCGGCAGGGCTTTAAATTTATGTATCCCCTAATAAATGCACTGCCCCCTTGAGGAAGGAGGTAATGATTAGCCACTGTCTATGGTACCAAGCTTGGTATCTATGATACGAGGCTACCAGCTTCTAGTACCATGATCCAGATTTCAGAGAATAAATTCAGACCATCTTCTTATTCTGAAATGGTGAAAAAGTTCCCAAGGGTTGCCTGCCTATAGTACCAAAAGCACAATGATAAATATGAAAAAATTGGCAAGATATCAGCACTTACTGGCAGCCACCAGGACAATCCAAAGACCACAGCGGAGTAAACTGATATAATAAGGCATGGCAAGAAGTAAGGAAACCTGCAATTTGGCTCTTAATGTTAGCTGCAGAGACAGAGAGAGAGCACTCAGTAATGACAACAGCAAAGATTGCATACAACTTTGCCAGGCAAGCAAGGTAATGGTAGCTGAAAACTAAAGTGTACCTGCCAAAAATAGAGTTCCACGTGAATACATTTGGATATTTATCTGCAGGCTAAGCCCAACGCATTTATTAGACATGAATAATTTATGAGGATGTATTACTCTGAAGCTTAGATAATGGCACATCGGTGGATGGCATCTCATCAAGGATGGCAGGATAAAACATGGACTACATATATCAACTCCATGATGTAATGAATATCATAGTAAACAAGGGCTTAGGGAACACACTCCCTCAATTGTGAAGTAGTTTACATCTGCTCCGTGTTGGTAATCGGATAATCCCTTGTATTTCTTTAAAAAGGCAAAGGAAAGAGAAAAGAAAACAAATCAATACTCCAAGTTCCCATACAGGCAGTTTTTTTAATTAAATTCTTTTTAGGGGAGGGTTCTTCAAATTCATAGTCTCACCCTGTACTACGACAAGGCACGTTCCTGGGGACCTAGATTTATCTCCAAATGTAACACTTTAGCTATCCAAATCTACAAGAGTAGACCAAAACTTCTTTTTTCCCTCTTATTTTTTAGTTTTGTTTTGGGGAGAGCTGTCAAGAAGAGTTAAGACGGGTTATCTCAACATTGATTCTAAATCAAAAGCCCTCTCGATTACAACTAACTTTGGAAAGAGCATAGTTACCCAATCTGATCCAACCCCTTGATCTACAATAAAGATCTCAAAGCCTAAACAGAATTTCTTCCATGATCCAAGATGTACTCAATCATGTTCAAGTACTACCAGTCAATAGTTTTCAACTCATTCAGATAACGACAATCAAACTAGACAGAAAGAAAAAAAGATAATGTAATCTACTGCCACAGCTGTAGACAGAGCCCAGCATGCGAGTAGTATCCATAGAGGATGGGAATTGGGAGATGACCAGATTTTTATCTTGCTGTGAGGGAGAAACCAAATGAGAAGGAAGTTTTTAACACCCCCCCCCCCCCCAAAAGCAGATAGTCATAGATTGGAGAGCAACCCATGAAACCATAAGGGTGGGTTCTGTATAAATATCACGTGATCAGGCGACCAAAACATTCTTTGTGTTCAAAACCTGTTACCAATTAAGATATCATACAGTTTTTGCTGATCTTAGTATCTCAAAGGTGGGGGAGGGTATCAGATTTGAAAGTGACATATTCATATGGGCATAAATCAGAAGGCAATAGAAACTAGTTTTGTACAGTGAATTGCATTCCCAAATGGCATTCATACACCCGTTTCTTGAGATTCTCACTGGACCAATTGGCACAACCACAAAACCAACTTTGTTCTGCATTCTCAAGTGTTCCTTGAACCAGGTGACTGTGGGACAAAGATACTACTTCTCCAGCCAACATAGACAAATAAATAACACGTGTGACATCGCTTAATAGAACCACCCAGAAAGATAAAAGTTAACCAACACACGTCAAAAAGAAAACCTGACCCAAAGCGAAATGTTATCCTAAAAGCCAACCCAAGGGGTTTTCCTTTTTGGAGGGGGGGGGCCTTATGATGTTTAATTCTTAATTCTTAACTTCTCATACCTACAAATAGTTATAAAGAGGCGGTTTCTAGTGGACCTTAAATTTGAAAGAAATTTGGCACCTAACTTCCAACGAAAGTAGCATGTTTAGCAGGATTTTGCTTCATTCCACAATCAAAAGTGGAAAAAATAGCCAGAAAAGTAACAGGCCCATTGGAATTCTATCAGAAAGGGAGAAAATAATTATCAGAATGGCACAAAAGCATAAGCAAACCTACCATAGCAAAGAAACCACCAACTGCAGGACCAATGACAAATCCAATACCCCGTGATGTGCTAACCTGCAAAAGTGGCAAACATAAAGATGTATAGCAGATATAAATACATGGAATGGAACCCCTAGTAGAACAAATATTAACATTCATAATTTATCTCATTTCAACGTCAATTTTATTCAACTATTATATGCTATATTTTGTCAATAATAGTATCAAGAAATTTGTAACACATGCTTGTAACTTGTAAGTAATCCTTACAACTGACAGTGCTAAACCACAATGTTCTTCTCTGTAAATTTCTGAGGCATATGCCTGAAAAGATTGCCAACATCAGGAAGCTCACTAAAAAGCTATACATAGAATCAAACAACAACAACCTCTTTATCCCCCCCCAAAAGGGAAAAAAAACTCAAAACCTAATTCATTCGTTGTGAAATGAAGGTTCAACTTAGCAAATCATTTAATCCTCACTCCACTCACGGTGGCTAGCACCAGCAGAGATCAATGCAGAGTGTTGACTGGTGGGAGGGTCAAGGAATCGGAAACCATAGAAGTCACTGTAGGTGGTTTTATATTTGGCTAATTTAATCCAAAACAAAACATTTGGGGGGCCGGGGGGTGTGTTACCAAATCAATCACCATTAACACAACCATTACACCATGACAAAGAAGCAACATAGCAGGTACAGGAAGAGGGGATGCACTAGTTCTGGTGGTGGAGCAATACCAGTAGACGAAGAGTTATGTCTGGGGCTGTGACTTCAAGAGGGGGAGGAGGCAGGTAGCTGGTGAAAATGTGTATATTAGAAAAAGATTAAACTAGGCCATCTCACCGCAAGCATTGGCTCGACTCCTAGGTCATGGTTGGTGCAATTAGAGGATCTGTAAATAGCAGTCAATTCTCACTTGACTGAGTCCCTACACCCCCTGCCCAATAGTTACGCAGGCATTATATTTTTTATAAGTCAATAAGTGATACGAACTTTGTATCTATAGAAAACTTACATAACCTTATGGAACCAAGCAAACTATTGAAACAGCCAAGGAAAAATCTCACTGAAAGTGCCATCCAGAAATTTGAACTGAGACCAAAGAGAGTATTGAAAACAAGCCTGGAATGAAATTGCTGTGTCAGACAAAATTGAAACCCAAGTAGGATCCCCCTAACCTCCTCCCCACCCCCCCCCCAATAAAAAAAAACACACATACACACACGGGGAGGGGGGGTTGGGAGGGGAGAAGAAATAAAATCTTTTCCAAAGGTAGCATTTAACAAATAAAAAAACTAACACTGAAAGTGTGCCGATTAATATGATGGGTCTGCGACCATATCTATCAGCTGCCATCCCCCAAAGAATAGATGTCAAAGCCCTTCCTACCATAAACGAAGAGCCTAAAGAAACAAATTCTCAGTTCCTTACTATTCAGCTCAGCTTCAATTCAGAAATCCAAATATAATCGCCATAGAGTTAAAAACAAAAAATTATTATGCACCCAACCATACCTATAAATCCTGCATAAAAACCAATGTCTTCCTCACATTTTGCAATATGGAAATCCCTGATCTGTATAGCACCAAGAAAACATATAAAATAAGCACGTATTAAATACCCCATGATAAACAGTCAGCCTCAAAATAAATTGAGTAAGAAGGCACAAATAAGAGTGCTCAGTTCACAATGGTTTCTTAGGAATATTATGAACATACTGAGATTGATATTTATGCTGTTATGCAGTGGGCCTACACGAGTGCATTCCATGCCCTATAACAGCTTATTGTCAAATTATTCATTGAGGTTTTCCTTAGAACTTCATTTTTACTAGCAGTTCAGGTAACAAGTTGGTGAATAGTTTGCATCATTTTCCATTTCTTCCTTATGGGGAATAAATCTAATGTCAATTCTACTATAACTGTAGCTGAGATTATTGCAAGAAAAACCCAAGATAACCCACTCATCCAAACGGACTTTTGGAAACATAGAGTGAAGCAAAGTTGACAAAAGATAAACACAAAGGTCGCGCTCAAAACCCATACTCAAAAATCAAAATTCCAGGTATAAGGTTTATAATGAAAAAGTTACACATATGTATTGGATTGATATAGAAGTCTGGAGCTATAGGAGTGTACTTTTGGACTTGCAGAAATTGCTTGCTGGATGTAAAGTTCGGATGAGCGTAAAGACATGGATACAGAGAGTTTGGATGAGCTAGAAGGGAGTCCAGGTAGATAATATCAAAACCATCTTCTGCACTTTTCTCCCCACTTTTTTTTTCCCTTCCTTTCTGTTTATAGCCACGGGAAGTCTCACCAAAGTTATCACAAAATTTCTTAGCATCTACACATTAGTCATTAGAAATCTTGAAATTACAAGACGAGATACTTCAAGCAGCCATATTTTCAACAATTTACAGGAAAGGGGGAAAAAAAAAGGAGGGCAACCATGCTTGTATACTAACCATGAAGTAAAGAAATGGATACAAAGATGCTGTTGGTAGAGCTGGGAAACAATTAAACAAAGAACAGAAACATGTGAGATACAACATGAAATATGAAGAACGATATCAATTAAAGAGAATACTTCATTTAGAACTTCAAAAAATTGCAAGCCGTTCAGTATCAGATTCCACTCATGTCATAACTACAAAGTAGACAGTAAGGTTTTTTTTCAAAAAAAAATTAAAAAAAGCAACATTTCAAACAAATTGAACTTGCAACCTAAATCAAAAGAGCTAGCATGATTATACACTCTAAGCAGTTCCCAAATTGCCCTATCTCGTTGCTGTCCAGCCAAGCAGTTCCCAAGATTACAACTTATTTTGTTTGTCATGTGAGTCTTTGAATAGAGGCTGCCAGCATTAAGCCTATTATTAGTGACAAGTTTAAATCTGCTCAAACAGATGCTTCTTTTTACCTCAATGCACGAGGTTCACCACATGTCATGATACTAACAAATGTAGGAACAGCAAAGCAGCAACTCAGCTAAACATGTTACAGGGTGGAAGACAGGAAACCCAGATAACCAATCCACAGATGCTCCTATGTTCTAAGCTGATCTAAGCTGTTTGGTTGGATTGCACAAATAAGGACCTACTATAAGGGTTACGCCTAATGCAGAATGACATTGTTTTGCCTTGCTTTCCAAAATTTGAGGATATGATTTTGACTTCTTTTAATGAATTTCTTCTAATGGCATGTTCAATATGAGTATAATGTAAGGAAAGGGCTTTTTCTTTTTTACTCCTTTATTTTTGTTTGATTGGTAACATAGCCCACTAACTCACTCTAACGAGGGAAGACATGAAAGGGACAGTCAAAAGGAAACTTGTGAGATTTGATAACAAAGCTGAAGTTCACATAACACTTTGGGGGTGTTGGATAGATGACTTTTTGAATGGTTCTTTGCTCAAAAATGGCTTTTTGGGGTGATTTTGACTGTTTGACTAAGTCAAATAGCTATTTGGGTTGTTTGGTGAATGACTTTTTGGAATAGCTTTTTCACCCCAAAAAGTTGTTTCTAAAAAAGCTAACATTTGTAACTTTTTCAAGTTGGCTGTTTGGAGATTTAATATAAAAGATTAAATTGCCCTTCACTAAATATCATAAAGAAAATCCATATATTTTTCTTGCACTCTCTCTTTTAAGTTTTTACTTACTTCTTCAAATTCAAACTAAATAATGATACATAAAACATACCTTCATAATTTATTTTAAAAACATAAAATCATTAATTTTTGCTAATTATATAGTAATACTAAATGTAATGGAAATTTTAATTCTCTATTTCTATCCGCTTCAAAAAAATCAATTCACATTGGAAGGAAGTTAAACTAATAACAAATAGAAATTTTTCTAAGTGAACAACAAAACAAGGTTGTGTTATGCACCTCAAACATCACATAACTTTTTATTTAGATTGAAAAAAAAGTAGACAAAAAAATAAGTCATGTATAAATCAATAAGAAAATTTAATAACTAATCATAAGATGTGATTATATAAGTGAAGGTAATTTACACATATCACGTAAATTTAATTCATATTGAAGAAGAAATAAGTGGCCAACTAATTAAAAAAATTCATCTTTGGTGGTAAATAAAAGACATGGGTATAAATGAAATTTTATCAAATATATTTTTTAGAAACAACTAATTTTACCAAACACTTTTTTTTTTTAAAACAGTTGATTGAAACAACTAATATAAACAGCTAATTGAAACAACTAATAATAGCAAACAGGCGATAGAAACAGCTAACAGCTAATATAACTGTTTACCAAACAGGGCCAATTATCACCCAATGATGGTCAGAATAAAAAAAAAAAGGCAAAACTATTCCAGGAAAAAAAAAGCCAGCAAACAACCAATCAAGAATCAACATGTCAAAACAAAACGAACCCATATCAGGAATCACACCATAATCACAACAAAACAACCCCACATTAGAAAACACACTACGATCACAACAATCACTGATCAAGCACTCAACGATTAAATGTATAAACAGAAACGCCATCAAGAGAGGGTAGGGGGGAAAACAAAAAGAAGATGGGTAGTACCAGTGCAAAGAGAAACAAGCCAAATGTAAGAGAACTCTCTGTAAGGCACTCCTCTTCTTCGCTCTTTGAGAATTTCGACTTTGCAGCCGGGACAGTTGGTATAGTTTGTGCAATTTCCACTACTGTTCAACAAACTTTTTGTGTTGCTGCTACCTTCCTCCATTGAACTCAACTAAAAATCACCGATCTCCGAAGCCAACAATTTAGAACCCTGATGAATGAGAAGGGAAGATGGGGAGTTTTTTTGCTTGTCAGTAGCGTAACATATCAAAAAACTGTCCTGGGTGGGGAGTGACTTGTGCTTTTTTCCAGTATGTTGTGCCCTTTTTGTCTGGATATGATTTTAGGGAGTTAAATGCTAGAGGGATATGACACATTTACACCCATTTACAGGTAGGAATGTCAACAGATCGAATTTGGATTTGAAGTTGGAACATTCGAATCCGAATTCGATTATATTTGGAATCCAAAATTCCAATCCGAATTTGATCTGTCGGATTGGATGAAACCCCTGAATTCGATCTGAGTTGGATCGAATCGGAGTCATATTTAATCCGATTTAAATCGATTTCTTTTCTCTATAACAATTGTGTATTGATTTTTTCATCCAAATTTATTTTGTTCACTTAGTTACCTTATTGGGAAAAAAACATTAATATATATGGATAAACGGATATCTAACATATATAACATAAAACACTTGTTTGTGCTAACTTTAGACGTAGAGGTGCATATGCGATGATATAATACAATATTTGAGAGACTAATCCACCCTTTTTTGTTTGAAATCGATTAATCGACATCATAGTATAGTTTTATCCGTTACAGTTATTTATTTAATGGTTCTAAAGATGGATTTAAGTTAAAATATTTATTCAACTTTGAACACTTTTGAAGATTCTAAAAGTATTACATAAGCTTAAATATTTCATAAGTTAATTTCAGACAAGGTGCTGAAGAGCTCCCAGGCCATGTGGCTGGGAGTGGCGAGTGCCCTCGTCCACTCACCCCGCACGAGTTCGAATTTAGGGGAGCAAATTATGCTTTTTGCATGGAAATTTGCAATGGGCTTGGTTTTTGGACTTTGTGCTCGCACTTTGGCACCCCTTACCCTTGATCTGTTAAGATCCATTAGGTACCCCTGAGATAGGGCCTGATGGGCTAGACCCGCTTACCAAAAAAAAAAGGACAAGGTTATCTAAGTCACATAAATTTGGGATTTCCATCAAAAACACCGTACAATAGTGTATATATTACCATAAGAACAGGAAAACAGAAACGTGACTTAAATCATCTTCATCAACTCATATGTGCCTTAAAAAAAAAAAAAAAAAACAGACAAGGCCCATTAGCTCATATTCTTTTATCTAAATCCATTTTTAGACTTTTATTAGAACTATTTCCCTTGCGATTCAAAAGTTAAGTTAAACAATGTGTTAATGTTCAAAATTATAACTACGAAAATTATAACTACGTCTTCAATAACATTATTTTCCTTTTGGATTTATTTTATTAGTTAAATAATCTTTGTATCTATTGAGTCTTTTAGATTTACGTATGTGTTATGTTTACATACGCAATTAAATGTTTATTAATGCCATTTCTAATTAATTAATTAAGAAGAAGATGAAAAATCTTTTGGATTATATAAAGAAAAACAAAAAAAGAACTGAAACACACAAAATGAATTTAACAACAACAATGACAACGATGACTCCCAGTGTGTGTCCTGCTTTCACGGGGCTTGAGGAGATCCAGAAGTAAGCAACCCTATCTCTATAGAAATGATTGTGTAGAGAAGTTGATTCTAATCGACCCACATAAAAAGCCTTGCAAAAAATACTTTAGAAGTTGAAAACCATTTGATAAACAAAGGTAACAAAACCATGACATAATTTTAACAATATTAATAACAATAAATAACCGAGGAGGTGTATGAGTTATGCGTGTCTTAATATCCTAATCAATAAAGTTATGGCATTTGACAAAAACCTGTGAAATTACTCAATTTATATACAGATAGAGAAGGTATTGCTTTTCTTAGAAGTAAACCCAACAATTAAGATTAAGATGCTTGCATTTTCCTTGGGAATACTGGTTCATACACAGTAGAACCCAACTATTAAGAAACTTGACTGTTCTGCACCCAAAAAAACAAAAAAGAAAAGAAACTTGACTGTTGTGTTGTGGCTAGTTGCCCACGTTTATAACTTTTATCAGAATCAGAATAAATTGCAAGAATTAGAGCTTACATGAAATGAAAGCTTGGCATATTCCGCTGTGGACCTGTAGTCCTTCCAAGATTGGTAACTGACAAACATATATATTTCTTTTTGACCAAAAACACCTATTTAACAGTACTTACATATTTTACATCTGTTTAAACATTTTTTTTTTTTAGGTAATATATGCGTACATATATAATGTTTCGATGCAAGATAGTACTAAAACATTCCTATAACCTATTATAACTAATATACCATTAACAATGTTATATTATAAACCAGAAAATAAAATGAACAAATGCTCTCTCATAATCCGTAAGTCTTAATTGTATTAGTCTCACGTCTTAGGATAATTTTGTTCATGTCCAGGTTCTCTAAAAGATTTTATGCATCCCCACTACAGCTGGCCACAGCCTTCATGTATTCAACTTAAGACAACTTGTCAAACAATAAATAAATAAAAAAGTTTGATACAAGATAAATACATGATATCCAAGATAAATACATGAAGATATTCAGATGATGACATTTTGCGTAAGTTGAGTACGCATTTCTAGCAATTTTTTGGGCTCATTCTGCTATTAATGGCGTCCACTTGGTTGTGCCAAAAAGGGCTTGAAGGTCAACAGCAAGCCAACAATCTGTACCGCGTTTAATATGAAGAAAACCATCTGATCACCTGTCAAACGATAACACCCAGAAAATCAGATCTATCATAATCACCGTTAAAAACAACAATCTGCAGGTTAAGCCAGGAGGAGACGTGTGTTGTCTCTGTTTAAGAGTCGTCATACGAATATTCATTAAAGACGAATATCCAAGTCAAGACTTGATTTCTTGATGTTCGTATAATACATAGGGGTGGGCAATGGGACGGGTTCCATTGTGTCAAACAGGTCGGTCCATTTTAACTACGGTCAATAACGGGATGGCTTCTAATGGGCCGATCCATTTAAGCACATTTAACAGGTAGCCTGTTATTAATACATTTTCCATCCTTGAACGGCTTGCTATTAATACATTTTCCATGAGCAAGAGGATTAAGACATACCTGGGAGAAATGCAGTATGCTGACGCTTTTGTGCCCAAGAAAAGCTGCGACATATAGATTTAAGAGGTGTAAAGCAATGGTGTAAAGCAATGCATAGCACGCTGTAACTCTACTAAATCACACTGCTAATACACCCAACACATTCATCCAAGTGCCCGAGGAAAGTGGGGCCAAAAAAATGGCTAGGTACTTTCTCTATGTTGATACTCGATAGGGAAGATTGTGGAACTCCTGGAAGCCCGTTGTGCAACCTAGTGATAGGGTTAGGCCCCCATTGAGCCTAATTCAATGATTGTGTAACGCCCCCCCCCTCCCCCTCCGCCACCTGCGAGCCTGCTGGGCTCACAACCTTCAAAGAGGGCCTAGTGTATGGGACAACTTACCACTTCAAAAAAAAAAAAAAATGCTGATACATAAGATGCATGCCCCTCCCCCCCAGCGGGAACATTTCAGAAACCAGAAACAGGAAACACTTGCTCTAGAGCACTTCTGCATTCTACAGTGAAAATAGTAAAAGTTGCAGTCACCCACTTTCAGCAAGAAGTAAAACTATACAATTTGTCCACCCTTCTCTAATTGATTATTACGAAGTCCTCTTACAAGTGTTGTTCTTAATGACTTACATAGCGCCTCCACCTGCAGGAGCTATTGCCTTGAAGATAGACATTGCAGTCATGGAAATCCCATTAGCCGCTCCTCTTTGGTGTTGAGGCTGCCGTTATCAGTAACACCAATGCATTGTTATAATCGTTTAACATGTAATGACAACGAAGTCACCTGAAAAACTTAGAAGTGGAGCTTACCACTGCATCATTTAGCAAGATAAATAAGCCAGTGACCAGAGAAACCTACAATGCAATAACAGACAGCTAGCATGGTCATGCTGCGCTTCTAGTCAAAATCGGAAGTAGTGGAGATATCTTACCTATACAGTATACATAATCTGAAATTTAGAACGATTATTTCAAATTTGAAGAACAATCTGGAGTTCATCCCGTCTTTTTTTTTTTTTTGGCCGCAGAGGGTTGGGGATAAAACAGGCGAGAAATGCATTCCATGCATCCAGCTTCATGAATGTACTATAATCTCTAAAACACAGAGTTAGGCAGGTAAGATGTAAGATGCACTTACAGAGAGCGCATTCCTAAACAATGATGCAACATTAATCACTAAATGAAGCATCAAGCCTGAAAGCAGAGCTATGTAAGGGTAGCTTGACAATAATGGGATGGACACAACCTGCAAAGCAAAAGGGGGGGAAGAACGTGAACACCAGAACAGACATACTTGTGACTGTAAGAAAAGGCAATGGATTATCCATTACGAAGCTTGTCAACATACGGCTGAAAGACGTGTGACTACCAGTGGCCCAAGACGCTTCTCTATCTGTGGATATATGAACAACTGGAACAGCAGAAGCCCAAACCCTGAACTTTCATGGATAAAACCTCATGCATTAGTCTTAAGATGTAGATATTGCAAAGCTGGGACTATATTCCCCAGGCCTTTTTTGGTTTTTTGGGGGGGGGGGGGGGGGACCATTTAAAGAGCAACATCACCAAACTGATTACCTATCAACAGCTTTTAAGATGTCCTAGAGAAGAGACAGCTACCCACAACACTAAACCCAACCTAAGCAAGAAGGTACTGCATGGAAAACCAGCTAATTTTGTTCTATCAAGAATGCAATTTACTCTAAGATCAAAAGGTTTAATGCAGCTTGATCATATAAGGGAACCAGGGAACACATTAAACCATGTCATGAATGTAGGACGAGTCAAAAGGGCTTGTCGAGTGTATCTTTAGTTATACCAAGAATATGGCATGCTCCAGAGTCAAGTTGCTACAGGACTTTATCCCAAAGGAAAAATTCCTAGTTTGATCACATAAACAAAACAGAGATAAGCAAGGAGATCAATAAACATTGGTTGGCTAAACACAGGAGCACATGAGAACTAAGTTCTGCATGAAAAGATTTCACTTAAACATTAAATTGTACATGCGTCTATTTTGATGTGAACACTTATGCTCTACATTCCTCTATATTGCTTTTTCTCCCCTCTGCAATTGTCCCTATACATCTGGACTGTTGTATTATTTTCAACTAAGCATCTTAAGCGTTCGCTCTCAAATTGCAGTATGATTGTATCTACCATTATGAACATAGGCTACATCACTTGTTTCATCATCATTATTAATATTTTGTACTGCTACCTCCCATTACTAAATTCCACAATAATACTTACCCTTCTTGGCCAACAACATTTATTACTTTGGGAATTGTTTGACCACTGCTGCTAGAGCAATTGCAATAGGGGGATTAAAACAGGTTTTCCAAAACAACACTCTGTCTACTAATCTTGACGGGCTAAGGGAAAAGCGGTGAGTGCCTAGTCATCCTAAGATTCTGCCAAAACCAGGATTACCCTTTGCAAGGCTGTTATCATCGTTGATGTGGCTATGGTAGTCATTGGTCTGATTCACATTTCACAACATCATTGCAGCTGAGTTAATACAATGAATCATTTAGACCAGCTTGAAAAAAGTGTTGAGAAATCACAAAGCAAATCTCAAAGAAGCTCAGCAAAGAGGAATGTAATAGTCAAGATTCGAACCTAAGTTCTAGTGAGAACATAACAAAATCTTTTGAGAAGCAACACAGGAAGTCCATCTTCCTGATGCTCACCTGAGATAGCCAAGACTATACCAACATCTTGTGACGACAAACTTAGACCTCCGTACTTCTTGTCACTCACAGCCCACAATGAGAATATCTGGACAAGGAAAGCATGGAAAAAGTCAGTGCCCAAGTAGTGTTTATAATTATGACTACTCTGCGATGGACATTGTCTTCAGAACTGAACAAACTGCAAATAAGGTTTGGGTATCAACAGAAAGAAGAAATGATAAGCTAACAATTCTAATCAATAATCACTTCCCTTGTGCATAGTGAAGTGTATCGATTGCACACACACACATGATCTACATTATACAAGTACATGGAAGCAACTTAGCCAAAAAAGACCGGAAGAAAAAAGCCTTACCTCAGCATAAGCCATCTCTTGAAGTGAGAAAACACAATACACAATGATAGTGGACATTAAAGGCCAATTCTTAAACAGATTTCCGTTAGAATGGGAAGCTTTGTCTGTTGAGTCAACATTGTTGTGTTCCTCATCCAAATTTTCACTTGTAGGATCCTTTGGGACATCTTGCGAATGGTATGTCATGTTCTTTTCTTTATGCATGTGCAGTGTTTCCTGCAAAACACCAAAATCCACAAGGAATAGTTTGTCTATAATCATCACAGCAAATGAGTTATATGATTATGATAAATTCAAACCAACCACCATGCTATTTACCCCTCCCCCTCCCCCCCAAAAAAAGCAAGTTGGACCACTATGATGTCAGACTTTTGGTTAAAACTTGTATGTACCTCCCACTGCAATGCTAAAATGTACTTTCTATCACATCAACAGTAAAGCTGAAAGAACATATGATTATTCAGATGTTACTTAAACAGTTTTCCTGATTAAATGAGCATCTTATTCATGAAGTTAAAAGCCGAACTCCCAAAACTCCCATTTCTCTAGATTTGCCTGGTGGAGCAGACTGTTAGCCTAATGTACACATCCTAAGGGCATAGGAACGAAATAAAACAGGTACTCAAATTGAGATGCGAAAAATCGACAGAGAGTCCAGGCTTGCAGAAGCATTCAGGAAATGTGATGGCTGTGCATTTGTCTGTGCAGTTAATGAAAAAATGTCCCAGAGACTTTATGACTAGAAGCTCTATGTGTAATTCATTTACACAATTGGCAGGGCTTTAAATTTACGTATCCCCTAATAAATGCACTGCCCCCTTGAGGAAGAAGGTAATGATAAGCCACTATCTATGATACCAGGCTACTAGCTTCTAGTACCATGATCCAGATTTCAGAGAATAAATTCAGACCATCTTATTCTGAAATGATGAAAAAGTTCCCAAGGGTTGCCTGCCTATAGTACCAAAAGCACGATGATAAATATGAAAAAATTGGCAAGATATCAGCACTTACTGGCAGCCACCAGGACAATCCAAAGACCACAGCGGAGTAAACTGATATAATAAGGCATGGTAAGAAGTAAGGAAACCTGCAATTCGGCTCTTAATGTTAGCTGCAGACAGAGAGAGAGCACTCAGTAATGACAACATCAAAGATTGCATAGAACTTTGCCAGGCAAGCAAGGTAATGGTAGCTGAAAACTAAAGTGTACCTGCCAAAAATAGAGTTCCGCGTGAATACATTCGGATATTTATCTGCAGGCTAAGCCCAATGCATTTATTAGATATGAATTATTTATGAGGATGTATTACTCTGAAGCTTAGATAATGGCGCATGAGTGAATGGCATCTCACCAAGGATGGCAGGATAAAACATGGACTAGATATGTCAACTCTATGATGTAATGAATATCATAGTAAACAAGGGCTTAGGGAACACACTATACACTGCTGCATATTGATTCTCCCTCAATTGTGAAGTAGTTTACATCTGCTCTGTGTTGGTAATGGGATAATCCCTTGTATTTCTTCAAAAAAACAAAGGAAATAGAAAAGAAAACAAATCAATACTCCGAGGTCACATACAGGCAGTTTCTTTTTTTTTTTTTTTTTAAGTTCTTTTTAGCAGAGGGTTCTTCAAATTCACAGTCTCACCCTTGTACTACAACAAGGCACGTTCCTCCGGACCTAGATTTATCTCCAAATGTAACAATTTAGCTATCCAAAGCTACAAGAGTAGGCCAAAACTTCTTTTGTTTCCCCTCTTATTTTTTAGTTTTGTTTGGGGGAGAGGCTGTGAAGAAGAGTGAACATGGGCTATCTCAACATTGATTCTAAATCAAAAGCCCTCTAAATTACAACTAACTTTGGAAAGAGCATAGTTACCCAATCTGATCCAACCCCTTGATCTGCAATAAAGATCTCTGAGCCTAAACAAAATTTCTACCATGATCCAAGATGTCCTCAATCATGTTCAAGTACTACCACTCAATAGTTTTCAACTCATTCAGATATCAACGTAGACATAAAGAAAACAAGATTATGTAATCTACCGCCACAGTTGCAGACACAGCCCAGCATGCGAGTAGTATCCATGGAGGATGGGAATTGGGAGATGACCAGATTTTTATCTTGCTGTGACGGAGAAACCAAATGACAAGGAGGTTTTCACCCCCCCTCCCCCCCAAAAAAAAGCAGATAGTCATAGATTGCAGAGCAACCCATGAAACCACAAGGGTGGGTTCTGTATAAATATCAAGTGATCAGGTGGCCAAAACATTCTTTGTGTTCAAAACCTGTTACCAATTAAGATATCATACAGTTTTTGCCGATGGTAGTTTCTCAAAGGTGGGGGAGGGTATCAAATTTGAAAGTGACATATTCATATGGGCATAAATCAGAAGGCAATAGAAATCAGTTTGTTACAGTGAATTGCATTCCCAAATGGCATTCGTACACCCGTTTCTTGAGATTCTCACTGGATCAATTGGCATAACCACAAAACCAACTTTGTTCTGCATTCTCAAGTGTTCCTCGAACCAGGTGACCGTGGGACAAAGATACTACTTCTCCAACCAACATGGACAAATAAATTACACATGTGACATCGATTAATAGAACCACCCAGAAAGATAAAAGTTAACCAACAGACGTCACAAAGAAAACCCGACCCAAAGCGAAATGTTATCCTAAAAGCCAACCCAAGGGGTTTTCCTTTTTGGGGGGGGGGGGGGGAGGGGGTTATGATGTTTAATTCTTAATTCTTAACTTCTTATACCTACCTGCAAATAGTTATAAAGAGGCGGTTTCTAGTGGACCTTAAATTTGAAAGAAACTTGGCACCTAAATTCCAACAAAAGTAGCACGTTTAGCAGGATTTTGCTTCATTCCGCAACCAAAAGTGGAAAAAATAGCCAGAAAAGTAACAAGCCCATTGGAATTCTATCAGAAAGGGAGAAAATAATTATCAGAATGGCACAGAAGCATACGCAAACCTACCATAGCAAAGAAACCACCAACTGCAGGACCAATGACAAGTCCAATACCCCGTGATGTGCTAACCTGCAAAAAGTGGCAAAAATGAAGATTTATAGCAGATATAAATACATGGAATGGAACCCCTAGTAGAACAAATATTAACATTCATAATATTTCATTTCAACGTCAATTTTATTCATCTATTATATGCTATAGTTTGTCAATAATAGTGTCCAGAAATTTATAACACATGCTTGTAACTTGTAGGTAATCCTTACAACTGACAGTGCCAAACCACGATGTTCTTCTCTGCAAATTTCTGAAGCATATGCCTGAAAAGATTGCCAACATCAGGAAGCTTAATAAAAAGCTATACATAGAATCAAACAAGAACCACCTCTTTATCAGCCCCCCCCCCCCCCCCAAACCACCACCACCAAAAAAAAAAAAAAAAAAAGACACTCAAAACCTAATTCATTGGATGTGAAATGAAGGGTCAACTTTGCACATCATTTAATCCTCACTCCAGTCACAGTGGCTAGCACTAGCAGAGATCAATGCAGAGTGTTGACAGGTGGGAGGGTCAAGGAATCCGAAATCACAGAAGTCACTGTATGCGGTTTTATATTTGGCCAATTTAATCCAAAGCAAAACATTTGGGGGGCCAGGGGAGGTGTTCCTAGATCACCACCATAATGCGGCCATTACACCATGACGAAGAAGCAACATAGCAGCACAGGAAGGGGGATCCACTAGTGCTGGTGATAGAGCAATACCAGTAGATGAAAAGTTATGTCTGGGGCAATGACTTGAAGAGGGGGAGGGGGGTGAAAATGGGTATATTACAAAAAGATTAAACTAGGCCATCCCACCAGAAGCATTGGATCGACTCCTAGTTCATAGTTGGTGCAATTAGAGGATCTGTAAATAACAGTCAGTTCTCACTTGACTGAATCACACACACCCCACAACAGTTACGCAGGCATTATATTTTTTATAAGCCAAACAATGTGATAGGAACTTTGTATCTACAGAAAACTTACATACCCTTATGGTACCAAGCAAACTATTGAAACAGCCAAGGAAAAATCTCACTGAAAGTGCCATCCAGAAATTTGAACTGAGACCAAAGAGGGTATTGAAAATAAACCTGGAATAAAATTGCTGTGTCAGACAAAATTGAAACCCGAGTTGGGTCCCCCTAACCCCCCCCCCCAAAAAAAAAAGTGCACACACATACACGCACCGGGGGGGGGGTTGGGAGGGGAGAAGAAATAAAATCTTTTCCAAAGGTTGCGTCTAATAAATAAAAAAACTAACACTGAAAGTGTGCCGATTAATATGATGGGTCTGCGACCATATCTATCAGCTGCCATCCCCCAAAGAATTGATGTCAAAGCCCTTCCTACCATAAACGAGGAGCCTAAAGAAACAAATTCTCAGTTTCTTACTATTCAGCTCAGCTTCAATTCAGAAATCCAAATATAATCGCCATAGAGTTAAAAACAAAAAGTTATTATGCACCCAACCATACCTATAAATCCTGCATAAAAACCAATATCTTCCTCACATTTTGCAATATGGAAATCCCTGATCTGTATAGTACCAAGAAAAACATATAAAATAAGCATGTCTCGAATACCCCGTGATAAATAGTCAGCCATCAAAATAAATTGAGTACGAAGGCACAAATAAGAGTGCTCAGTTCACAACGGTTTCTTAGGAATATTGTGAACATACTAAGATTGATATTTACGCTGTTATGCAGTGGCCTACAATACATGAGTGCATTCCATCCCCTATAACAGCTTATTGTCCAATTATTCATTGAGGTTTTTCTTAGAACTTCATTTTTACTAGCAGTTCAGGTAATAAGTTGGTGAATAGTTTGCGTCATTTTCCATTTCATCCTTATAGGGAATAAATCTACTGTCAATTATACTATAACTGTAGCTGAGATTATTGCAAGAAAACCCCAAGATAACCCGCTCATGTAAACAGACTTTTGGAAACATAGAATGAGGTAAAGTTGAAAAAAGATAAATACAAAGATCGAGCTCAAAACCAAGACTCAAAAATCAAAATTCCAGGTATAAGGTTTATAATGAAAAAGTTACACATATAGATTGGATTGATATAGAAGTCTTGAGCTATGGGAGTGTATTTTGGACTTGCAGAAATTGCTCTGCTGGATGTAAAGTTTGGATGAGCGTAAAGAAATGGACACAGAGAGTTTGGATGAGCGTAAAGAAATGGACACAGAGAGTTTGGATGAGCTATAAGGCAGTCCAGGTACATAATATTGAAACCATCTTCTGCACTTTTCTCCCCAATTTTTTTTCCCCCCTTCCTTTCTGTTTATAGCCATGGGAAGTCTCGCCAAAGTTATCACAAAATTTCTTAACATTTACACATTAGTCATTAGAAATCTTGCAATTACGAGACAAGATACTTCAAGCAGCCACATTTTCAACAATTTACAGGAAAGAGGGAAGAAAAGGAGGGCAACCATGCTTGTATACTAACCATGAAGTAAAGAAATGGATACAAAGATGCTATCGGTAGAGCTGGGAAACAATTAAACCAAGAACAGAAACATGTGAGATACAACATGAAATATGATCAATTAAAGAGAATACTTCATTTAGAACTTCAAAAAATTGCAAGTGATTCAGTATCAGATTCCACTCATATCATAGCTAAAAAGTAAACAGTAAGGTTGTTTTTTAAAAATAAAAAAATAAAAAAAAGCAACATTTCAAACCAATTGAATTTGCAACCTAAATCAAAAGAGCTAGAATGTAAACTATACACTCTAAACAGTTCCCAAATTGCCCTTTCTCGTTGCCCCAAGCAATTCCCAAGATTATAACTTATTTTGTTTGTCCTGTGAGACTTTGAACAGAGGCTGCCAGCATTAAGCCTATTATTAGTGACAAGTTTAAATCTGCTCAAACAGATGCTTCTTTTTACCTCAATGCACGTGATTCACATGATACTAGCAAATGTAGGAACAGCAAAGCAGCAACTCAGCTAAAGATGCTGCAGGGCAGAAGACAGGAAACCCAGCTAACCAATCCACAGATGCTCCTATGTTGTAAGCTGATCTAAGCTTTTTGGTTGGATTGTACAAATAAGGACCTACTATAAGGGTTACGCCTAATGCAGAATGACATTGTTTTGCCCTGCTTTCCAGAATTTGAGGATATGATTTTGACTTCTTTTAATGAATTTCTTCGAATGGCATGTTCAATATGAGTAGAATGTAAGGAAAGGGTTTTTTTCTTTTTTACTCCTTTATTTTTGTTTGATTGCTAACATAGCCCACTACTCACTCTAACGAGGGAAGACATGAAAGGGAGAGTCAAGAGGAAACTAGTGAGAATTGACAACGAAGCTGAAGTTCACATAACACTTTATCACCCAATGATGGTCAGACACCCCCCCCCAAAAAAAAGGCAAAACTATTCCAGGAAAAAAGCCAGCAAACAACCAATCAAGAATCAACATGTCAAAACAAAACGAACCCATATCAGGAATCACACCATAATCACAACAAAACTAATGGAAAGAAAAAGGCAAAAAGAAAAAAGCCAAAACAAAACAACCCCATATTAGAAATAACACTACGATCACAACAATCAATGATCAAGCCCTCAACGATTAAATGTATCAACAGAAACCCCATCAAGAGAGGGTAGGGAAAAAACAAAAGATGGGTAGTACCAGTGCAAAGAGAAACAAGCCAAATGTAAGAGAACTCTCTATAAGGCACTCCTCTTCTTCGCTCTTTGAGAATTTCGACTTTGCAGCCAGGACAGTTGCTATAATATGTGCAATTTCCGCTTCTGTTCAACAAACTTTCTGTGCTGCTATTACCTTCTTCCATTGAACTCAACTACAAATCACCGATCTCCGAAGCCAACAATTTAGAACCAGGATGAGTGAGAAGGGAAGAGGGGGAATTTTTTTTGTTCGTCAGTAGCGCAGCATTACAGAAAAGGGTCGTGGGCAGTGACATGGGTTTTTTTCAAGTATGTAGTGCCCCTTTTGTCTGTATGTGATTGAAGGGAATTAAAGGCTAGAGTTGTCTGAGACAGTTACACCCACTTACAAGGGAAGATATAGTTTTTTCCACGTTACAGGGGTTTTGACCATTTTTGATTTTCAGTAGTGAATCTAACGACGTAAATTATATGTTAATAATGCCATTAAGATCTTAGTCTAATTGTCACGACTAAAAAGTCCTTGTACATATTAGATTTAATGTTTGATTTCTCCTTTCTCATTATATTATAATTATATTGAATTACTTTTTTTGGCTTGTCTGAACTAAAAAAATCTTTTATATATAAACATAGCCTTTGTCTCATTAGCACGACAATGCTAACTTTAAAAATTACAATTTTATTACAATCCAAATTTATTTCGACCTTTAAATATGATCTCTAGTGTTATAAAACTAGCTCATCAAAAAATATTATATTAGACTAGTAGGTTGATTTCAATCAAGAAATATTATAATAGATGTGCAAATTTCTTCTACAAAATGTATCAAGACGACAAAATTGCAAAGACCAGCGATAGATAAGTGTCACATGACGAGTTACAAATAATTAGAGCTCATCCAGCAATTGTCTCGTGTGAGAAAAAGGAGGAGAGAGAAAGGGGCTGAGGCGGGGAATAGCTGCACCGGTTGGCTCACAGCTCGTAGCTTACGGGAGGCTCATGAGCCAACTAGCGGGTATTTTTTCCTTTTTTTATTTTAAAAATATTTTTAATTAGTTTTCTTATTCTAAAAATAAAGTTGTGTTATAGAGTGGTAGTCAAAGTGATGAGCCTTGTATTGGAGAGATGAAGGATTGTAAATCAAAAAATTGACTCACAAACTAATGTAAAAAAGATATATCCTCACTGATAAAAAAAAAAAAAAACTGACTCGCTATTGAAAATGCTAATACATTATTCCTTTCCCTTGCCTCGTTACAATTTGGAGGGGGGGGGGGGGGAACAAAGCAACCCAAAAAGAGTCATACATTATCACGCCCTAATATTCATCCAGGCCGCACTTCCGGATAGATTGCAACGCAAACACATTCCACTTCAAAAAGCAAACCAACCATAATGCTCGTGATCCAAAGAAAAAAATGAACAAAAGCCCAAATCTGAATAATAAGCAAGCCCAAAAGACATATAGGCCCATTTGAGTCCAAACCCTAATCTCTCTCCCCCAAAGCCCCTCACACACCTCCAAATAAAACCCCCAACCATCGTCAAGCCCTAGTTTCCTCTGCGCCGAAGAACCCCTTAATCTCCCCCATCTCTAGAGAGAGGAACCTCGAGGAGAGAGAAACAATGGTGAAGTTCCTGAAGCCCGGCAAGGCCGTAATCATCCTTCAAGGGCGGTACGCCGGGCGGAAAGCGGTGATCGTGAAGAACTTCGACGACGGGACTCGCGACCGCCCATACGGCCACTGCTTGGTCGCCGGTATCTCCAAGTACCCGAAGAAGGTGATCCGGAAAGACTCGGCGAAGAAGCAGGCGAAGAAGTCTAGGGTTAAGTGCTTCATCAAGCTCGTCAATTACAACCACATCATGCCCACCCGATACACCCTCGATGTGGATCTTAAGGAGATCGTCACCGCTGATTGTCTGCAGTCCAGGGATAAGAAGGTTACCGCTGCGAAAGAGACTAAGACCAGGTTTGAGGAGAGGTTCAAGACTGGCAAAAACAGGTGGTTCTTTTCCAAGCTCAGGTTTTAAGGGAAAGATAGAAAGAAAAGGGTTGTCTTTGTTATTGTTATTATTATTATTGTTGTTGGTCTTTGTTTTTGTTAAGTGTCTATTGTGTCGATGAACCCAGAGTTTGGTTTTGGTGTAGTGTGTCATTTGAGGTCTGATTAGGGATTTGGTCAAAACCTTTGAATGAACTGAAATGGTAATGGTTTTGTCAGTGGGTATCGGCAATTACATTGCAGTTTTTCTTACTCATTTTGCTTTAATTTCGGATGAATTGGTACGCTAATGCTCTAGCACTAACGTGTCATCTGCAATGTCTGGCTCGTTTTATTCCTGATTTGTGTGTTCTCCTATGGTTGCTGGATTCCTTTTTTTTGTGTGTTATTGAGTTGTAGCTGGCAGTTGCTATTTGCCTGGATAGTGCGAGGATTGATGATGATTGTTGTAGTCTTTTTTGTGCTGGATTGAGCGTACATTTTGATTGAAGGGGATTTGGCAAAATGTTAGCATTGGGGGTTTTGTGGTGTTTGTATGATGTATGTACTTTGCCGGGTATGGGAGGTTTGCTTCATTAGGCTATCCTCTACTCTGAGGAAGTGGAGGAGTTCCCGGGTAAGTTGGATTTAGATTGATTGGGTTTAAACATCTTGCACTGACCCAAATTGGGAGTAAAAAAGATCTATTCATTCCTGTTGGAGATCAGGAGTAGTATTAATGTTAGTTTAGAATCCCACACAATGGATGAGGAGCGATAATATCTTAGAGTAAATATAAAGGGTGTCAATATGCAGCTGAAATAAAACCGAGATACAAACATACACAATGATTATAATACCAATGGAGAAGACTAATGCATCAATTTGCTTGGAATAGAGAACATTTATTTTGGAGGGGAAACGGTTTTGTTAACAGCCCTCGGGGCTCTTGATTAAGGTTAAAAGTCTATCTACATCGGCTTGCCCGTTCTCCTTTCAGGCCAAAAAGAGCAATTTACTACATTACTCCTTGGGGGGGGGGGTTTTGGTGTGTGTGTTAACAACTAATAAATAAATTTTCTAAAAAAAAGTTAATTATGTTTTTTTTACTTTAGAAAATGTTGCAAGCGCTTGGTACATAAAAATGGAAGGTCACGAATATGTGCTCTTTCTTTTTTTAAAAAAAAAAAACCCAAAATCAAGCTCATTATTCACAAGACCGAGACTTACAGTTAAATTAGGATGAAATGTTTGAGGGAGCTTGGTAACCAAAGTTTTTCTGGTAAGTGCCTGATATGTGATGTAGCTTATTGTAGAATTGTGTGATTGTGCTTTGACACAAAATTTTCCGGCCACCCCAGCTGTCATGCAGAAAGAGAAGGATCTCCTTCACTTTATTCCCATTTTTAAAGGTCGCTTTTATTCATTCCTTATAATTTTTTTTCATGTTTTCTTTTTCGATTATCAATAAAAGCCAGCAAGGTTTAAAAGTAAGAATACTCTAGGTAATATTATCCAACCATTAGTATGCGTTTTTTATTTTCCTATTTTGATTTGTGAATTGTACGGGAAACATACCTTTAAATTCCATCCCTTTTTGTTAAAAAGAAGATTTAGGTTGATTTATTTGTTGTTGAGTCTTTAGGAAATAGTCGATTTGGTTGTCGAGTTTCTCAATCCAAGCAGGAGATGGAGTGATGAAATCAAGGGGTTCATTAATTGAAAAGAAGATCGACATTTTGGAAAGTTTAGTGTCCCATGTAAATATCCTCTTGTTGATTTTATTCAATCTATGATGATCAATGAGTGATTTTAACATGCATATATTAGGAATTTGTAAAGAAATTGAGTCCTCCAAAAGCATATAACTAAAATTATTCTACAAACTTTGTGGAAGTATCATATATATCATATAAAAATGAAAGGTTCATGTCTTCATTATCACTTTATTAATTATTTTTGTTGTTTTAATCGCACAATTATTTTATAAAATTGAATTGGTTACTTTATTAATAGATAGGAATTGGGAAAAAAAGGGTAGGGGAAAAACCCTTGTATAGATGGAGCCCACAAAGGATATACAACAACAACAACTCTCAGTATGGATTTCGCTTTTACGAGGTTTAGGGAGATCTAGATGTAGACAGTCTTATCCCTACGCACGATGATTGCACATAGAAAGCCCTCAAAGGATATGATAAAACAAATGGTCCATTGATCCTAATAAACACTTGAGTTGATTACTCATTGTTCTTCTCATATGAAACATGCTTTGATCTCCTCCTCCTCCTCCTCCTTGTTTTGATGTTCCACATTGCGACTTCCCTTAATTTTCACATAAATGCTGCAGGTTAAAAAATCGTCGCTCAAGTAGGCTACTAAATGATCGTTTGTCATTGGAGCTTGTCCCTCGATTAAACGTTGAAGAAATTAGGGATTTATTTGCTCCACCACCATGGGGTATCATAATAAATTTTGTATCCAACTTAATTAATTGTGTCCCCGTTCCTCAATAACAGACAGTCTCAACAATCAATAGTTTGCACCTTAAAACAAAAATATATTACTATTTTCCGTGGCAACTGAGGGCCAGTGGGATAATATCAAGAACATAGACATGGATAAAGGGGTCCTTTATCTTGCTTTCCTCCATACTTGCGCTCCACAACTTTCTTTTCTTAAAATGATATAATTTGATCCTATATGGTTAAAATCATAAATCTACCATTAAGAAACAGGCAAATAAAATCATACTAGGTAGACATATATCATGTGAATTTCGTGGCACAGAATTGATTGTCGAACAAGGGAAGCTCTTCGACGTACCTATCTCTCAAATCTCATCAAAGGGTATGAGTTATATCACCACACTTTTTTTTTTTTTTTTTTTGTTTTCGGTGTGTAAATGAGGTGTAAGAATTGATATAACTGAGATTTAAACCCAGGGCTCTATGGTAACGCTTAAATATGTATATATCCTTTGTTTTATCAGATAAAAATTAAAATTGACTCTGTGTTCTAAAGATTTAGAGGAACTTCTATGTTTACTTACTCTAAAATTAAAAGCAAGGTATGTTGATAGGACTGTTTTGACTATAATAAATTACTATATATGTTGTAGTTTCGTACTTTCATGTAATAATGTAAGATCAAGGCTTCTTCATTAGTTTTGAATTTTGATCCAAACATCCTTTTTTTTTTAAAAAAAAAAGTTAAGTACAAGTAAACGTTAGACAACTCTTCTTTCAAAGGTTCTGCCTAACTAGTCATTAGTAATAATACATGAAAATTCTACGGAAAGAGATAATTGATCCAAACATTCTTAGTATCTGATATTATAGTCTTATTCTTGAAATTTGATTCTAATTCTAAATTGACATTATTCTTGTCGTTCATTATCTATTTATATATGATAATGGTCTTGTTAGCATTGTAATGCACCTTCAGCATACTTTGATTCCTTCTTTTAATCACAAAAAATTGAAGCCTCATTTTTTAGCTACAATTTTATTAATTACTATTTGGTTAAGCATGTAGACTTATGTGTTCTTTTTTTGTTGAATCCTTTTTGATAATGCTTTCTCTTGAATCCTCATTTATAGTTTAATCTACTTCTGTCAGAGATGTATAGGAACATTTATTCAAGAGGGCAATGATTCCAATATTCTTGAAATCAAAATGCAAGATCCTTTCTATTAATCCACGGTACATGAGAGGACCAGTGAGGTAATGATTAGCCATGCACGTATGAAATATGCACTTAGGCTTCTGATCACTATAAAAATCTCTACCGTCTACATGGGCCCGTATCAACCAATGATCTAGGAAGGGTCCAATGACATTCATGTGAACAAATGGCTCCGGTGTGGGCGGGAATCCCCAGTCTGAAATAGACATATTGGAATGTTAGAATTAGACATCGCCTTTATTTTTCACTCTACTAAATTACTAATCTTATTCTTGTCACTTAGTATTGAAACAATATTACAATTTGGATTCAATGACAGAGACAGAGATTTGAGATTCAGAATTGGTGAAGACAATGAAAATTAGAAATAAAAAGAAGGGCTCTGCTGAGTTTCCCGACCTTGCTCTCTCTCATTTCTTGAAAATGTCAAAGGAAGGGATTTGGTGATCAACTTGTTGGGCAACAGACAAAGGAGATGACTATTGTAGATCATCATGTATTCATCTCATTCAAAGACTTCTAATTTATAAGAAATTATACCTTAGCTTGTTCATTATGAAGCAATAACTTAGTTTTAGTTAAGGATATTAAATATTCAATTATACCTTAGCTAAGTTATTGATAATCAAATATGAAGTTTATATGGCATTTACATTTTAGATTGCGATATAGAATAATTGCAATTTATCATTTACAGCCTTCTCCATTGACAAGAAATATATGTGAAAACTCAAGACAATTAGAGGGCAAATATCAAACAATGTATATGTTCTAGAGTTGCCTCTAGTGGATCTTAAAGTTAGGGTTTGAGGTTGAGGAGATTTAATGTTCGTCTAAGGGTCTGTTTGGTTAGGGAGCAAGCAGAAGTAGAGAGGAGTAAGGAAGAGTAAGTATTCCTCTTCACTCTTGTTTGAAAGTAAGAAAAATAGGATAAAGGAGAGTCAGTAAAAGTAACTCTTACTCCTTTTTACTTCTCTTAACCCTCCATTTTTTTATTTTCCAAAATGGAGTGTAAGGAAGAGTAAGGAGATGAATTTTACATATTTGCCCCAACAAAATCTAAGTATAATATATTTTGATCTATTTAGTATTTAGTGAGGGCATATGCATCAATTCTTTCACTTACTCTTATTTACTCTCCTATTATTCCAAACAAGGGTTAGTTCTTACTCTCCATAAACTCCCAAATAAGGATAGGCAACTTACTCTTATTTACTCCTCCTTACTCTTGTTTACTCTTACTTCTCTTACTTACTCTCCTCCCAAACCTAAGTTCCTCAAGCAAGAGCCTACTAAGCCTAAGTTCGCATGTAATTTACATGGTTAATTGTGGAGACAAGTTAATAAGAGTCGAGCATTGATCATCCAACCTTGAGATTCCCTCGCCTTTTATAGAGAAGTTTAGGCCTAATTGAATGTCCCATTGGCCTTTGCATATAGGTGGAGTTAGGTTCACCCTTCACCAATTTTCCATCCGTGACATTGGGACTTTTTCGTGTAAACTTAGGATGATTTCGACCTTTTCTCATGGGCAATTTTTTCCCGAATTACTTTTAGAAAGTATCAATACCTAGGTGAGGTTGTTTTTCGGCACTTGTGGGTTTATTTGTGGCCCAAGATACTAAATCTATCCAAAACAATGTATAATCTAAATCGAGGGATGTCTAATTAATAGTTTTGTTGTAAGAGGTCTTATTACAAATAGAAGAGCGTGGACAACTCCTGGTATGTTCTTCTCATCATGCTTAATATTGTTGAGGTGATAGAAATTGACTAATTGTCACAAATTCTGAATTCAGGGTAGATATGGGATACAAGGTTCATGTGACTTACCTCATATGATAGTTTTGAAATTGTATAAATCTTTACAAACAAGGTGGGCTATGAACACCTTAATACGGAGGTAACCATCAACAATGCATTATCATTTTTAGCATATGCAATGGTGATCCATAATTTTAGATCACAAGTGGGGGCCTACACCCTACACATCATCTCACAAGTTAACTTTTTCTCTCTCCTCTATATCCTAGAGATCACCAACTTGGATCACCAAATAAAATAATATTTTAGAGACCTCACCATTAATATATTGTTGGGTTTTAGACTTTTAAGAGCTTAGTTGGCAAAAAAAGAAAAAGAAAAAATGTGTGGGGGGTGGATCATGGACATGAGCTAGACCATGGGGCGAGCGAAGCGGATTACTGATGCATGGTGTTTTTTGGACCGCGAGCCAAATTTTTGGCTCAGGAGCCTTACATTACAGATGCTCTTAAAGTAATGCCAAGAAATTCACATTAAATGTATATCTTATGAGACAAATTAAATCAAAGTGATCAATATTCAAATTTTGGAATTAGTGACACAAGTTACAGAACACACCTTTTCATTTAAAAAAAAAGGTTAACCATTTTTTTTTTTTTTTGGGTTAAAACAAAAAAAACCAAAAAAAACAAAGGAAACAGCGAGCTAGAGATAGAACTAGAAGCTGGTCCTCGGTCTTTCTCCCGCCCACTGACTGGCTTTTTTCAGAGTCTCGCCGCAAAACCCTAGAAAGCATACACAGTCCCCCCTCTCTTCCTTCCTCCCTCCATTGCGACAAGATGAAGCTCGTTCGGTAAGCTTTTCATCATCATTTTCATGTCGGTCTTATAGTCTACTAGCTTTCGCTACGCTAAATTGAGTCATGACTTCTGGATGTACAGGTTTTTGATGAAATTGAACAACGAAACTGTTTCGATTGAGCTCAAGAATGGCACTGTTGTTCATGGAACTATTACAGGTTTCTCTCCCCCTTTTTGTATGATTTCTTTTCGCGATTTATTTTAATTTCTTTACGGCCAAATAGGTTGTTTTAGGTATTTGTTAAACCCTTTGCAACTTTAGTCGGTGTAAAATTCTAGACAATGAATGGCTGAATTTGTGGTGATACTTGATATGTTTAAATGTCTCTTTGCTATCAGTGAGATCTGTACTCTTATGATGCCATTGATAGTTATGGATACTTAGATTTTCTTTTCCTTCCTCCGGTATTTTTTTTTTTGGGGGGGGGGGGGCGGTGTACTCGAGGGATTGGAGAAAGTGAGTGGTAGCTCATGTGAAAAAGAAAAAGGGTTATTTACATGGTTGCTGCATATTAGTGGAGCATTCCTGTGATGCAGGTGATTTGTGGTTTCTATCATTTACAAATGACTTAACTACTCGGAAAATTGAGGAATGGGCTGCTTGGGAATGGATGGAAGAGATTTTGATGGGAATACTTGTACACATGCTTGAAGGTTAGATGGAGATTAGGAGTTGGAAGAGTTTTATCATTTACGAATGACTTAACTGCTCGGAAAGTTGAGGGCATGGGCTACTTGGGAATGGTTGGAAGAGGTTTTGATGGTATGCTTGTACAGATGCTTGAAGGTTAGTTGTGAAGGCATTTGAATGTTTTCCCACTTGGAGAAAAGAAGGTCAATTGGGAAGTGGATAGCTGGTTTTCAGTCCTTGGTCAAGTTCCATAGCAATTTAGATGTCACATCTAGCGTAATGGAAATAACAACATACATTTACCCCAAGCAACTTTGGTAGCCCTTACGCATTAGGGTTTCAAGATTGGGTTCCATGGTTTAGTGTTGGGCCTAAAGAAATTTGCGTTGTGATGCCGTACCACTGAAGAATTGAGTTGAACACTTGAAAAGGAAACCCTTGAAGTCGAGTGAATGTTTTGATGATAGATTGATATAGATTCTTGTTGGTTGAGACCACAGGGATTGCCAACTATTACAAGGTATAATAAGAGCCTGCTACTGCAATTTTGTGACTGCAATTGTGACTACATTCTTGATCTTTTTATCTTGTGCTTGTGATGATTGGAACCTCCTTTTAAGTGGACACAGGTGGTGATCTTTCCTAGAATGTTGTTGAATGAATCAGCCTTAATAGTGCTGCTGATGTGTGAAGGATTATCTGTTTTCTGGGCTTGTTGCTTCCCCCCTCCCCAAGATGTCGATGCATATGATGGTAAATTGTCTGTGTTTTGTCCAAAGCTCTTACACCTTTCACCATGATTGCGTCATAATATATATATTTTTTCCTGGCAGGGATGTCTCTGCGTATTAGTCCATGATGTCCTGCCTTTGAATTTTCTCTTTTCTACATTTACCTCAAAGATTTGATGGTTTCTTTTATGATTTTACTCAGACATCACTTGGCCTTGGAATCTATCAGCCTATACTTTCAACCATTTTTCTTTTAGGCTTTAGGCTTTGTACATCGTTGTGAGCGTCTGCTCCTGAAGGCTCTGTACTCATTACCTGTAGGGGAAAAGAAAGTGCTGCTTCTTGCCTCTCTGTTCTTATTTTCTTCAATTGCTAAGCCATTGAATAGAATATTGCTGTACTTCCTCAGTCTGTAACCAGATCTCATAAGAGATGTGTATTGTGACTGATTGAAGAGCATCATCTTTTACTATAGTTTACATGCATTCTTTTGATCTAGTTTTTAGATTTCATGAATAAGCAAATAAACCACTGGTGGCTTTTGGTTTAGGTTGAGAAGTTGCATAAATAGCATAGCAAAAAGAAGTTATATACAACTCCCATAAAGACTGTCAACAAAACGTGAAACTTCCTATGCAGAAGAGCAAAACTCCCTGTCATCCAAAAATTGGAAAGTCTTGACCCTTGTGTCGTCAAGGTGCTTTAACATTTTTGGTCACAATGAAAAACTTCTCTGTTTCTTTGTGTCCACAGTCTAAAAATTGGCATCTGAAGTAATCTGTGCACCCTTTTCTTTGGCTTCCCACTCAATGAGACCTTCCTAAGCAGGAGGTGGTGTATGATTGATTTAGAAAACTAACACGCTAAAAGCTTTCCTATTTCCAAGCCACAAGAAATTTCAACAATTTACTAATAGTGTAATATTGCTTTGGACATGAGACACTCTAGGTAGTTTTGATTTGAACTCTTGCTCCCACTTTAAACTCTCATAAAGTGTGCAGAAAGCGGAAATCCATTTGAGATCACTGTACTATCATTATGCAAAGATTTCCTATTTAGCTTGATGGTATTTGTCGAAACCCTTAAGAATGGCAGCCAGCTTTCTCTCCCTTTGGGCTTCCTATCAGAACCAATGTACTGTGCTTCAGATAGTTTAGAGCAGATGCTGTTATGTTTTATCTGAGATCTCATGGAAGTCATTCTGTCCTGCCTTAGACCATTTTCTGATAGGCTAGGATTGTTTGTTATTTGCTTGTTCATGCCTAGCATCTTCCTTTCTGAACAATGGAATTTCATCCCTGTTTCTGAACAATTAAAAGGTAGAAACTATTCAAATTTCAAATTGCCACTCCCTTGAGATGTTACATTCTCTCTATCCCAAGTCAATTTATCTCACTTACATGATTTGCAGTATACCGTTGGAGTCTTTTCTTATTGTCTTCCTATTTCCAGCTGTCAGAATTTGTACTGACATAACGTCTCACACTGCTAGGTGTTGACATTAGCATGAACACACATTTGAAGACCGTTAAACTCACACCAAAGGGAAAAAATCCAGTAACTATGGATCATTTGAGTGTACGTGGGAACAATATTCGATATTACATTCTTCCCGACAGCCTAAATCTCGAAACTCTGCTTGTGGAAGAAACCCCTAGGGTCAAACCCAAAAAGGCAGCAGCAGGTATTGCTAATTCCCTCTATTGCCTATCCCTAAATACTCTAATCACATTAATCCGATCCGTAAATATTCTAATCGCATGAATCACAATACTAACATTCTCTTTTTGTCCTTATTTCAGGAAGACCTGTGGGACGTGGGCGTGGCCGTGGTCGCGGACGTGGGCGTGGCCGTGGTCGTTAGTCGTATGGCATCTGGTGAGACCTTTGTTTGTGTTGTCCTTGTAAACAACTCTTATGTGCGGGGGGAGCAATGCGTCAGCGAAAACTAGTCCGAGGCAGATCTTGAGTGCAGCGTTGTGGTGTTCTCCAAAATGCTTTATGTTAGGCCGGCAATGTTTAGGAACATGATCTTTTATTTGGATTGAAGGACATTGATGTTGGTAGAAGGTAGGGTTGCCGCATTTGTAGACCAGGGAAATTGCTTGCTTGTAAACTTTGGCTGCCGTGGATATAATATTATTAGTGTTATTTTTATTGCCCTGGCCCCTGTTTTCCGTGCAGGTGTGGGAGTTTTGATCCTTCGAGAAAGCATGACTTCCTGTTGATGCGTGATTCACTCTATTTATTTCTTTTATCATGGCGATTATTACTTTCAAGTGATTGGCATGTGAGCATTAACTGGGAAATTTATAGGGTTGCAGTTGATTTAGCATGCGAAAAAATTTAACGGCAAAAACTGTTTTCTGAGACTGAAACCACTCACAGAAGCTTCTCTTTTTAAAGATGGTTTGTTTATTCGTTTGCTCAATCTTAATTATATGCCGTATCATGCGTAATAGAATAGAAGTAACAGCTTTGAAATTGAAGCTTTAGGAACACTTAATGCCTTGAATCATTAGTCAGTTATTCCAGATGCAATAGCAAAGATTATATTGATTTAAAACTAACATGAAGATTGAAGAAGAATATGAGAATATCTTGGTGATGTGTATCATACATTTAGGAATGTCTACTCCTACTTATCATGTATATATATTTTTTCAGCGTGTATTTATCATATAGATAATTTTTAATAAGTGACGCTGATGTGGCTTGAAGGAGTTTGTACACCTAGGAACATGATAAAGGCTTTGCTTTATGTGCGTGCATTAGCTAGAATTGAATTATTGTTACTCTAATCAAGAGTACATTTCTTACATTAAATATGAGACCCTATTTTCAAAAAAAAGTGCAAATTATTTGGATGAATCTATAATATTAACTTCTTATATATTTTTTTATTATATATGTTGAAAATGTAGGCCGTTCTTGTTCATTGAAGGGAATGATTGTCTTTTAGCCATCCAATCTTGCCCATTAAAAACCCAAAGTCAAAGCACTATAAAATATGGAAAATTCACAGTAACTCTGACCATTCCGCACGTATTACATTGTTATTTAACTATTTCGAAATGGCAAGAACATTATATATAGACGGGCATCAATGCGTCATAGTATTGCCAGTCTTGTTCATTCGGTTCTTACAAAAATGGCCAAATTCCTTTACTTGACATGCTGCTTTCTAGCTCTTTCATGCTTCAGTTTTGCAGCTCAACCGCCCAAGGCACTGGTTGCTCCTATCACACAACCTGACCCTTCTTCCTCTCTTTTGGCCATAACTCTCAACCAAAAAGAAAAACTCGTAATCGATATCCAGTCACCCTTCTCTTGGCACCATTGTTCTAAGGGATTTCCTCTCGTCTCTTGCCACACTTCACAATGTGTAGCTGCTCAGTCTTATAAACCCCCCTTTTGCCATCTGGAAGTTCCAAAAATCCCCCTCAAAACCCCATCTTGTACTTGTTCCACCTCGCCTTCGAACTCGATTACCAAAACTTGCGCCTCATCTCAGTTGACCTACACCAACGTATCTGTCTCATCAACCGATGGGCACAATCCCTTGGCAAGGGTAGGCTACAGCAAGGTCTTTATGTCATGTGCCCCTGAAACTCTCTTTAAGGCTCTCCCTAAGGGCTCCTCTGGCATTGCTAGCCTTTCAAAAGGGCCCCTTTCCCTTGTGTCGCAGTTTTCTACTTCCAAAGCGCCTAAGAAGTTCGGATTGTGCCTTGCTGATCAAGGGGTGGCCTTCTTTGGTGAAGGACCATTTTTCTTGTTGCCCCCTCCCGGAAGGGATGTGACTCAACTCTTGGGTTCTACTCCGCTTTTAAAACACCCAATTGACCCTCTAGGCTACTACATCGGCCTAAAGGGTATTTCGGTCGATGGGCAAGCAGTTAAATTCCTAAAAAGAATGCTCACCTTTGATGCACTAGGCAATGGTGGGGTTAAACTTAGCACGACCGCACCTTACACTACTCTTAGGAGCCACATTTACAGGGCTTTTGCAGGGCTATTTTCAAGGCTTACAAGAGGGATCCCTCGGGTCCCAAAGGTCGCGCCATTTGATCTGTGTTTGAATTCTACCAATCTGGTACCCACAAGGGTTGGGTATCGCGTGCCCCAAATCGATTTGGAGCTAAGCAGTGGAGGTAATTGGACCATATTCGGATTCAATTCATTGGCACAAGTATCCTCAGATGTGGCATGTCTAGCATTTGTTGATGGTGGTGAGAGAGCTGAGCAAGCAATGGTAATAGGATTACATCAAATGCAGCAGAATTTCTTGCACTTTGATTTGGTTAAGTCAAGGCTTGGATTTAGTAGCTTGTTGTTCTTCTTCCAAACCACTTGTAATAACTTCAACTTCACATCTGGAGTGAACTAGTGTTTGAAATGGCCTGGTTAATCAAGAGTTTAAATATCAATTAGTGTGCTGCAAGGTTTGTATTGAATTATAATGGAATAATAATGTTTATGATTGCTCGTTGAAGACTGTTTTGAATAAGCCAAGAGATGTTTGAATATCTTAACTTGCGTGCTATGGTTTCTTCTTGATTTTTGTGCAACAACAAGTCGTATGGGGTGTCCTTGGTCTAGATAATCATGGTGGACCTCCATTTTCAATTTTTGTTTTTATAACATAAGATCTTCATGTGGTACATAAAAAAATTCTTTTATGAAAATGATTTTGTAATAAGTTACGCTCTTTTTAATTGAATTTTTCCAACAAAACTCTTTTCTCCCTCATGTATCACAATTTTTAGCGAAACAAAATCTTACCAAAAATAAACTCTAAACATGATAATTAATTATCAAGATATAATAGAGCTGGAAACTGAAAAGAGGGTAAAACTCACTGTAAATATAAATTTCGAGTCTAAAATAAATTAGACAAAAAATTGAGAAACAAATTTGATTTTTGTATTGATATTTGTATATATGTGTATAATCTCTGTATATTTATTATAAAATGAACAAATGAATAATTCCTCTGATTTGATCTCCAATTTATACTTGAAAGAGGGCCGATTGATTTAAATATCGGTGAAGTTGATTGATTTGACTTTCTTTCAATCAACTTCAATGAATTTGATATCAAGAGAGAGCCTAAAAGACTTGATCTCAATCAAGACGGATTTTTTTTTTATCTTCGATGGTAAATGACATGTGCTTTAATTGTGCTTGCTGTTTTCCTCTAAAGAAATTAATCATTTGAGTCTTCAGAATGCCTTCTGAGTAAATAAATTTTCGACCCCTTGAATTGAAGTGAGTAGTGCTCTATTTATAGTGAAAGAATCCCCTTCCCTTATTAGGGTTTGCAACTTATTTGCCATATTGGGTTGTTAATTGAGTCTTTGACTTGTTAGTTCATTTGATTAGCAATTTAATAGTCAATTTGACCATTGATTTGGTAGTGGTTTGGATCATGACTTGGTAGACGATTTGACCTAATTTATTTAAATAAATTAAATTTATTAAATGGGCTAATCCGAAATAATTAGTTTATATTAATTTTTCTGATATGACACTTTTTATTATTTTTTTAGTGCCTACACTCACATGACAGCTGTTGAGATGAATACTCGTCAGTCAAAATTATCAAGCGAAACTAGTAGGAGAGCAAGTTAAGATAGTAGTTGAAATGTGAGCTCATTAAATCAATTGGCTAAGATTATACCAGTTGCTCCATATTTCTCAAAATTTTGAGCTATTTTATGAGTATTATAGATATCAATTAATCTAAATCTCAAGATTACATGCACACAGATATTAATCTTAACAGCAAAAGACAATATTTTAGAATTGTGCCATTACCAAACGTCCCACGAGGAGAGGAGTCCACTTAACCAGCATCATTATCAAAGATTTGAGGCATACAAAGCAATTAATCATACAAAGGGCAGAGCTAAAGAGAAGTTAATCTAGTGAAATTAGTACGTGGAATCGTTTTATTTTATGGTAATAATAAGGTCTAACTGAATTGATAACGGTCAACAATTAAGCAGGTTCCTTTGAAATCGTTACCAATTGGCCAGCTGCTTTGCAAGATCTGCATGAGTGAGAATCTAAGGAGGATAGCTATGGTCCAGTTAATGCCTAAGGCAATCATTAATATAAACCCTTAATGGAAGACAGCCATAATTACCACTTTGACTTTCCAATTTTCGTTTTTCTCCTTTCAAATTTTTAGATCTGTAAAATGAAACGACTAAGCAATGTAAGCTAGAATAAAAGAGTGTTCTAGAGGTGAATTGTCCCCTCTGATATCGAGATTAGAGATGCTGTTCTCATAAACATATGTAGGCACCCATTTTTGTCATGCATTTTACTCATCTTTCATTACTATTGTTATCTTCCACTCGTAAAATATGGAATTATCAGCAATAATAAGTAAATCAAAAATACAAAATAATTAGAATTGTCTGAATTGAGCACAATGGATAACTATAACTCCAACTTTAGTCAAAAGTAGAGCTAGTTGCTTGCTCAATTTGGCTCTAGACAGATGTCAATGTAGCTGGGTCATACACCATCATTGTAAAGAACAAGTATTCTTACTAGTGGATGTTCATTGGTCGTTATTCTCACATTAAAGAGAATAAACAACACCCCCCCCCCCCCAAAAAAAGAAGCTCCATCCTTTAGAAGTTCACATATTCCCTTTCTATAAAAGCTGTCCATTCCAACATTCCACAGTATTTTCAAACTACCACTACATCTTCCCATCAATGTCTCCTCTAAATACCCCTAATTTGTTGCTTCTTTGTTCTCTCCTTATTTTCTCAATCCACCCTCCATCTTTCCAAGCATCCTTCCTCACACCCATCTCCAAAGATAAACACACCCGCCAGTACACAACCACACTTCTCCTAAAAACCCCCCTACAACCCACCAAGTTAATCATCGACCTTGGTGCCTCATTTGCTTGGGTAGACTGTCAAAACAACTATACGTCCTCCACTTACCAACACACTCCTTGTAACTCCACCCTATGTCATGACCTCAACTCCTTGGCATGTGCCAATTGCTACACCCCGGCCGCCCCGGATTGCGGTAACTTCACCTGCGCCCTTTTCCCCGAAAACTCCATCACCGGCAATGCTAGCATAGACGATGCAATGATCGACACCCTTGCCATACCCACCACCGACGGGTCAAACCCGGGTCAGATTCAGGTTATTCCCGGTTTCGTCTTCTCGTGCTCCAAGTCATACTTGTTAAAGGGCCTAGCCCAAGGCGTTGTTGGGCTTTTAGGATTGGGCCGGGCCAACTACTCTTTTCCAAGGCAAGTTAGCAGGGACTTCTCCAGGCCCAATGTTTTCGCACTTTGCCTCCCTGGGTCGGCCCAGCCTAATGTGACCGGTGTGGGCGTTTATGGGTCTATGGGGCCGTATAATTTTCTTCCCGGAATTGACCTTTCCGAATCACTTATTTACACTCCACTCATTGTTAATCCCTGCACGGATTCCATAATCACCTACGCTAATCAAAATTCGGACCAGTACTTCATTGGAGTAACGGCCGTCAAAATTGACGGAAAAGAGGTCCCACTAAACAAGACATTATTAGCCGTGGATCAGACATCTGGGATCGGGGGAACGAAGATCAGCACCGTCCATCCATACACTAGGATGGAAAGCTCGATTCTGAAGGCTTTTACAGCGGCATTCGACAATGCTGCCTCTACGATGAACTTAACGAGGGTTAACGCCGTTAAGCCTTTCAGCGTGTGTTACTCTGCGGACGGGATTACGAGTACTCGCGTGGGTCCGGCAGTGCCCAACGTTGATCTCGTGCTTCAAAGTGACGATGTAGTTTGGAGGATTTTTGGGGCGAATTCAATGGTGAGGATTTCAAGGAAGCATTTGGATGCGTGGTGCTTGGGATTTGTGGACGGTGGGCCCATCAACTATGAGTATGATCATAAACAGGCGATTCAGATCGGAGGGCTGCAATTGGAGGATAATCTTCTTCAGTTTGATCTTGAGAACAACAGATTAGGTTTTAGTTCTTCTGTTTTGTTACGTCAAACAACTTGTGCTAACTTTAATTTCAAAACAAACAATAGCATAAGTTGATATATTATATCATCCATGAGTGGGTGTTAAGTAGTTCAAATTGTAAAATCGTTACAAGTTCTTAACAAAAATCGAGGTTGGGATTGCACCAAGGATTCAGAACGCGGTTTTAGTCGCGATTGTAGTTTCGGCCGCGATAGGAAAAAATCACTTTACTGCAGAAATCGCGCCCCATATTGCGGCTAAAATACGGTTCGATGCGGCTATTTCATCACAGATCTGCCATATTTTGAATCCATGGATTATACATGTATCAGTCTATGGAAAAATTTTTCACAAAAGGGAGCATGTAAAAACTACAAAACAATTTTAGATCAAGAAAATCTCCCATATAGTTGATGGAATAGAGGTTAAAAAAATAAAGCACTAAGTTTTAAGGCAATACATATCTGCATATCTACAGGGAAAAATAAATCAGTGAATATTTATTTATTACATACAGTGATCCAACTTGGTAGTGGTTAGTACATAGACAAAGAGAGGCCCTTAGCCATTAGGCCATCTCTGAAATGAATAAAACAATTATGAACAAGGAATATTTCACACAAGAGAACATAAGAAATTGTTGGTTTTTCAATGATACAACAATTTACAGCAACAATTTTCTTAGTCCTTGCCGATGAGATCACCAAATTCCTGCTTTGGACATTTTAAGGAAACGGGACAGAGTAAGACCAGGAAGCTCAGCCGAGCCATTTTTCTTCTTTTTTATCTTCATCACCTTCACCGTCTCTGATCCCCGAGTTCGAGTCTCTGTCATTGAGATCAAATTGTAGAACTGTTCCAACACATAACACAAATAGGGGGTTTACTATTGCAAATGGAAACATTGGTTGATGGGCGCTCGTTTAGATAAAATGAGTTCTACACATAAAACTTAATTGTAAACTCGCAAATGTGTGTAAGGAACTATTACCTCACTTATGCCATGAAGCAACAACCTATGAAATGGATCCTGGACTGCAAGTTCAAGAGTATTTGGATCGTTGCCCTTCTGGATGAACGTCCTTATGCTTTTCTGAAAGTAATGGATTAAGATATCGGAAAGGATTCATGACAAACTATTCATGACTGCTGGATTCATAATGTGTACCTCATAGCCCTCAATAAGCTCAATAAGACAGCTACGTCGAAGAGCTTCCCTAGTTCGACAATCAATCCTATGCCATGCATTCAGGATGGCCATTTTGTCAGCATCAACACTGCTCTTCCTCCTTTTGGAGCTGTGCTTTGGAGATTTCATAATGTTGGCCTACAAAAAATATGAAATTGGCTATTGGAGATTCAGAATTCATGTTAACATTGCAAAACTAGAAAGTTGGTCCTATAATTAGTCAACTTTATATCCCCAAAGGCATTCAACCCCCAGTGACAATCTCATATGCCGATGTTGTCCAACCCCCAGATCTTAACACATGCAACAAGGATTCTTATGTCCATTTGATTCCATTACACCTGTGTATATGAGTTCTCCTGAGGTGCTGATATTTTATTCGTAAGCATTAGAACACAACAGGCAACTCTAGTCATTCGGCATTTTACAAAGGGACAAATAGATCCCAATTAAAGTTACTAGCGTCATTTGAATATGCTTAGGATGATATAGTCCCCTTAGATTCATCCTGTAACACATAGGACAAGAAGATAGCAAGAGTGTAATGACAAGGAAAGCAAGTGACCTCTTTGTCCATGTCTATATTCCTAATTTTGTCCCATTCAATCACATTTGCCGTGCAAAATGGCGACTCTGGAACCTCCTCACCTGTAAATTGAAACTTACATCAATGATGACAAACAAGCACCAATATCTGAATTCTGAAGGCATTATTTCAGCGATACTACTATGGTCTGTATGGAGACTTGAAAATAATTAAGCTGTTTCATATGGAGGAAATTATTACCCCAAGGTGGTGGAGAGAATAAGCCTCTAATCTCTTCAGCATTTAGACGTGGAACAAGCTCCATTAACAATCGATCATTCAACAATCTACGTGATCGTCGATTGCCAACCTACAAGTACAATTATGAAAAGTGAAGTCACAGTATAGTCTTCAGAAAGTACATAGATACGAAAGATTATTTCGTGCACATTAACAATCAAGTCACCATGCACCAAAACAAGAGCATACAAGTGAACGGTCCATCCAATGTACACACATCAGTAGTCAGTCATTCAAAATTACAATCAACAATAGGCAGAATGAGGACGGAGTCCATCAGTGTAAAGTTGGGTAAGGAGGAGACCTTAGAGGTACATATCAGCATACATGGATACATGTTGGTGGTCAGTCTATCAAAATTGAAGTATACAAGTGAACGGTCCATCAAATGCATACGATGTTAGACTAGAATGTAAGATGTAATGGTTGAAAGTTGATGTTGTTCTTTGTCTCCTGCTTTTGTTACAACTTCATATTTTCATCTGTCTCATTGAAAATGTGAAATAAAAATTAAAACAAGCAAGATCACACATATGGTCCACCAGCAATAGATGATGAAGTATAGCCAAAGCCATATGTTGGGTTGTAAAACATACCCCTTTTAACCCTGAAACCTACCATTAAGATGAGTTCATATAAAGTTGAATCTTGAATTCTTGAGATATACCTCGCAACATAGCAACACAAAGACCTTATTATGTGGCAGCTTTTGCCCAAAGCATTTGGTCCAATTGAAACGGAGATAGCGGATCTGTGGCCACTAACAAGCCTTTTGGCTTGGATTACAGGCTTACCCCCCCCCCCCGGCGAACGGCCATTAGCAACCCTCCCTTGGATCTGGGAAAAGCCCAAATTTGGGAGGCCCCTATCAATCAAATTAAAAAAAATAAAATTGTGCCAGCCTCACCATAACTGCTTCGTTATTCTTTTTTTCCCAAATGCTTTTCCAAATATTTCAAAATCCTTGAGGGTTCAGCTTTTCTCTTGATTTATATAAAGTTAGACTTGAGTGCCTCTAATGGGGAAGAACAAAGGAAAGCTACGATCTTCATACGTGCATATAAGCAATGTTCGGCAAAAATAACTATTTGAGCAGCAGATGATTGTTTTAATTAGTAGCAAGCAGCTATTAGCATATGGCAGTTCAACTAAGCAATAGAAGAAAATGTATTCAGTAATTTTAGCTGTTGAGCTAGCTGTTTGTGGTAAACTGATATAAAAGAATATGGATAGAGTAAACTTCATGGCTTACTCAAGTTGGAGGTTGCAAATGGCTGCTAAACTAATAGGGAGAAAAGAAAAGCAGTTTTATTTTCCTACACAATTTAGGACAATTCACCTAGAACAAAGCATGATCCATTCTGTTCACCATCCGATAGAGCTTATAAATAGCATCTTCGCCAATTTTGGAGCATAATTGCAAATCAAAAGCTATTCTTAGGAGGTTGCACACTTGCACTCATACAAGCTACAGCAATTGCATTAATTTGGGACAAATTATTTGTGTTATAATTTGGGAGGACTCACATTGCCTATAAAACTGCATTCTATTCACATTCATATATTAAAAATAAAAAAAAAGGCCGAACTTATTGCAAGCTAATTGCTTAAAATTTTGATCAAGTCAAATCACAGATTGAACAAAATCAAGAAAATGGTCCTTACATTGGACGTTAAGCTCTCGAGCATCTCAATCTTCTTCTCGATCAACGACCCTCGGCTTCGAGATTTCAGTCCATCTCCTGCAAAACCCATGAACCCCATCAGACCAAATCATCAGAAATAATCTTCTGGGCATGAAATTCAATCAACAATGAAGACAATTCCCCTTTCAATTTACCTAACCAAAACAGGGTAATAAGAAAATGGGAAACAACCTTCAAGTATGGGAGTGAAGAGAAGCAAATCCTTGTCTTTTTGCAGAAAATTTGGGGTTGCCATGATGTGATTCAAACTCAAAGTAATCTTTTTTTCCGCTTTGATAGGATTTGGGTTGAGAAATGAAGACCTCGAGATGGGTTGCCCAAGTTCGAACGCAAAAGGGTTGGCACGAATGCAAGAAATCTTACCAAACTTGAACAGAATATGTTTTGGACGATACTGCTCATAGTGACAGAATATGCTTTTTGATGCCAAGAAGAAAGAGGATTTTGACTTGGTGCCCAGATAAGAATTTGTTCCGTTCACCTTTCTTGCCAGAAAATTTGGAGTTTTTTAAACGTACCAAACGAGTTATGCGTTGTCAGTCATGAATATAATTACAGATTTACAGGTGGTCAATGGATTGGATAAGTTTTTTTTTTGTGGTTTAACGGACCGAATTTAATTTTGGATCATTTAAGGGGGTGTGTATGTGTGGTTTTTTTTGAATAAGTAGCGATTTCGTCCTTTTTCATTCCTTCTTACTTCTTATTTTATTTTGGTGGTTCATTGGCGTGACTTTTCTCCTCCTTTATTGTTGAAACTTTTCCAGAATTCTATAAATTATACATCTCTAGTGGGCAAATTTATTGGCACATTAGATATTTTGTGGCATTCGGGAGTGCCGCTTAACATTACCCTTTTCTTTCTAGCCATTTTAAATGAGGCGTTAGTGAATTGTTTGCCTCTTCTATTTCACATATTTAGAATTGAGTGAAAGTTTGAGGGTTTTTATTCTTTTGATCTTATTGCTGGTTTAAGATCTTTATTTCTGTTTTGTATTGATCTCTTTTGATTCATCTTTAAGATCGTTTTGTACTCATTCATATCATAGTAGATCTTTGTGCCCTTGTTGCCACCCGTGATTTTTTTCCCTGTTTCAGTTTCCAAGTAAAATTTGTCGTGCCCATTGTCGTCTTGTTAATCTTGCTTGTTTTTGTCGAATATCGGCATCCGTTCATGCTTTCGCATATACTACATTCGGATTCATTGGACTGAGGGGAGTTTGTTGGGCTTCATCATTCATGGCCCAAAATGCAGCATGTGCCTGCCATGTGTTTTGGTTCTTATTGGCACAAAATTTCTGCCCAATGTTCTTTACATCTACAACCCAGTTTGCCTATCATTTTCGGCTTCTGGAAGGCACCACGGAGGTCCCGTGGGCATCCCATGGACCGTGGTGCATGGTTGGTTCAGTTTCCTTAATCCGAGGAGTCTGCATTTGGGTTGCTTCATTTTGGCGATTTTGTGGGAGTTTAAGGACATAAATACATCGTGATATATTTTTTTTATAACCTTTTATTTGGATGATTTATTGGGTTGACTTCTCTCCTCCTCGTTTATCGTGAAAGTTTAATTCTGAAACTTTATAAATTAGGATCTCTAGTGGGCAATTTTGCGTGCATATTGCGACATTTGTGACATTCGAGGGTGTCTTTCCACACGCCTTTTATATATTCATCTACATACTCAATTATCACAGAAAACAAATTTATTTGACAAAGTAACACAGTAACAAAATTAATGTGACCAACAAAGCCAAGGGGGATTTAATTTAATTAATTTCTATCCCTAGAGTTGATATTATCTTATGTCCATTTTCCCAACTCAGATCCAACTCTCAAAACCCCACTTTGTCTGCTCCTATACAACCGATGATACAACAATTTTCATATCACTCAGAATATATAAGCAACTAGCAAAAGAACTTTAGCAACGTTGGCCAATAATAGAGCATTCAAAAAATAAAAACACTAACAAGAAAAACAAGCAATAGCGAAAAAGATCATGACAGACCAACCGAGCAAAAGTTAATCAACTCTCCCATCGCATTAGTCAAATCAATCCAATATAAAGAAAAATAATTAACTAAATACGCTTTTTGAAAAAAAGTAAAATAATAAATATGTCAATGTAAATTCGATAATGAATGTGTGAAATCTCTAAAATTTTATGCTCTTAATTTACAAGTGTAGCTCTTACGTTATGCATCTTCTTTTCATATAGCATATCAACCATATAGCTGTTGCTCAATTTAGGAAAATAATCATCTAGCCGTTGCCATATGAATTGGGCTGCATTACCTGCCGGACTCCTAATTAGCAATAGCCGTGTGTCATGGGGCTATTATCCTCTCCCCAAAAAGCCGTCTGATAAGGTGTGCAGTGTCACTGCTTATAATAGGATCCTCCCATCATTTTTCTGAAGTGGGGCTCTTGTCCGTGCATGACGCGTGACATTGGCTTGAATTTTGGCAGCAAAATATTTGAGAGGCTTTTGATTTTCTTCCATATTCTTGCTTAACAAATTTCTTTCATTGAGTGAGCAAATCCAATCATTAATTTGGAAACGGTATAAGATTTTCTCCATTTGGCAATATAATGTGTGCCAATAAAATCGACAGTCATTTGCCACAAATTTCTTTCCATGTTCAGGCCAATTTGATATTGATTACTTCAATAGTAAATTCAAATCGTAGAATAGAATATATATATTCCATTACTACCAAAATAATTCAACCCATAAAATTTTATCTTGACATCATTTTAAATTTAGCAAAATAACATAATATGTAATATCTCCGGAAAAAAATTACATAATATAATAAGCTTAGTCACTTCGGTCCAAATGAAAACTGTAAAAACAATTTAAAAATTAGATTGAACCAGTCTATTAGTTTTTGGTTCTTTGATTCTTTGTTTTACTAGAGTTGAGTTACGCTTGGATTATAAAGGGATAGAGTTTTTCCATCATAAATCTGATTTGCACATGAAATGAATAACTAATATATAAAAATGTAGGACGTCACCATTTCGTATGTACTAAACTTATTCTTTGTTATCAGCAAAAGCTATAAGGGTTTTAACCCCCCTCATTTAGCACCAAAACTCATCAAAATCAGAATCAATATATATATCGATCACTTTCTTTTTAATTGCAGCACCAGAAATAATACTAATCACATTCGTTTTCTCTTGCAGTTTGCTGTGGTAACTAATCAGTATCATATCTCTCAGATCAGAAGGCAGATTTGATGACTGTATATATAAAGACAGCAGATGAATGCAAATTGTCATCACTAATTAAAAGCTTCATTAGTCACATATACAAATTAATAATAAGGATTGAAATTTTTTGGTTGATAGTTGTGGGAAGCCATGAAGATGGGTTTACCAAAGTACTACTTGTTCAACTTGATCATGGCTGCAGCCTTACTCTTTCTCATTTTGTCAGGTAATTCGCTTTACCACAGCAAAACATCCACACAGATCCCGCGAAAATGGGACGCACTGTGAGTTGTTGTTATTGTTGTGTTTTCCTCCTCGACCGTTAATCATTAACCAAATACGTTAAATATATATATGCAGGTGTTACAGCAAGGGAGCAACGCTGTGTAGAGTCGGGTGCCCCTTGCAGTGATGTGTATCCGTGCTGTACTGTGTGTGACGACAGTTTCTGCATCTAATACCTTCAAGAGTCGCTATGGCTGTATTTTGTAGTTTCTTAATTTAAATGTCATGGTTATAATAAGAGTTTCAAGAACCACACTGTCAACAATAGAAACATCAAAACGTCTTGTGTCTTTCTTTCCTTGAAAAAAGTTTTCTGTGATTTAGCACCTTTTCACTCCATTCACAGAGCGAATTAGCCACTGATCATTCTGATTATTTACACATACACCTTGGAATAGCTACCTGTTATTCACCTCTTAATTCACTTGTTTTCATCTCCCAAAGTTACGGACTGTAAGCAATTTTGAGGGTAAGTTGAGTAGGAGTATTTGGTGTCCGGCAAAAATCCGAGCTGCAACTCATGTCATCAAGGTTAGGCCAGGCGCGATGACATAACTTCATGGGTGATGCTCCATTAGCAAGAATTTCAGAGCTTGTAGCTTGCTTGTTTCAGAACACACTTGCCCCAGGCTGTATTCAAGTCATCAAGTGTTTCTGAATATGCCTAATTGCTCATTTAGGAACATGCGCGATTGCTGCCTGTCCACCTGCATTCATTCCCACCAATATTTACAAACTTCATTAGATTAATTGTATCATAGTTACAAATACTGCACCATTTCATCGATATTGATTGGTATTTGATGCATAATGGTTCAATTCAAAATTGGTACGACTTATTGTCTGATCATATCATCTAAAGCTTTGAATTGAAAATTACACATTCTACCTCTTGGTGATCACTTCCTAAGAAACACTAAGCCCACCACAGACCAAAAGCAGATAGTTTTTTTGCTCTTCTGGTTTCTTTCTTTTCTTTCTTCTTTCTTCGTTCGATTGTTAATGTTCCAAGAGGCTAGACTAGCAGCTTCTTTTCTTTATACTGCATTTTCCTTTGTTCATTCAAGGTTACGTTGTTCTGCTAATGCCATAGATTTTGATCAAAATGTGCTAGCTGCTTCATTTCTCACTTCATCAATCATACAGCATCATTGTTGTTGTTATGCAGATCAGATCCATTAATATCTTCCTTTGCCATATTACCTGAAGGAGATGTGCTGCTATCATTTACCATCGCATTGGCCTTACTAGACTTGCTTTCTTTATCGTTCACAGTTATCATTTCTATCACTTCATCGCGATCACTGTGGCTCATTGACGGCATCAGTTTGCTCATCTTCTGTATCTCCTTCCCTTTTCCCCAGAGTACCCCATATAATCCAATCATGATTAGTATCGTTCCTACCACACTAAGAACATTCATCTTAGATCCAAAATCGAAAAACATGATCATGTCGAAAAAACTTCTGAAAAACGAAAATATTGACATAAATATGCTGGTCAAGAGAAAGAATTACGTACGTACCTTCCCAAGTAGAGTTTTTCTTCCAGTATCAAAGACCCTGCCAGTGCCACTGAAACAAGCATCAAGGGGCTAAATATTGACACAAACAATGGCCCTTTCATGCGTACAACCCATGATATTAGGGTCACCATCAATCCTGTCCCAACAATTCCCTGCAGTACCATACATAGATCGAATTGACAATTTGATTACCAAAACACACACTACTTCTAGGGTTAGCATGGGTAAACATTGGATGGACTTGGATTAAATCTAAATCGGATAAATGGTCCAAGCTCTTTGTTACTGCTCTATCAACGGTTAATTCTAGTTCTAACAAGTCGGAAGAAGTTAGAAGTTTGCCTCATTCATTGGGGGTCTGTGGCCTCTATTTTGCTATAGCTGAGCTATTATTGACCCACCAAAAAAACCTCAATTGAAAACAAGAACCAACCTTTGCACGAGAGTAGAAACACAACGGTAATAGGATGAACTTACAGAATATGCAACAGTGAGGAGCCGAATGTTCCACCCCAACTTCCACTGTGCCCAGTCTCTCTCCACGCACAATGCAAATACAACGGATTGAAGAGTTCCCATTAGGCTCATTAGAGCTGTGCTCGAATAATAACAAGGATAGTTCTTGGTCATTTTCGCCTGTGACCATCCCAAATGTGAGAAACTTATAGAATGTAAGACAAAGTAATTTCAGATCATCATAGTAATTATTTATTAACCTGGACAATCAACCAAGCTGCATAAGAAAAACAACTGGCCACAGACAACAATGCTCCCAACACTTGAGCATGCCTATTATTGGTGTGGTTTTGATCATCTTGGCCATGTTTTAGCAAGTGAAAATGGGTTGACCATAACTTAATCTCAGTCCCTTTAACAAATGTAAGCACCATTGCACCAGCTATCCCGATTAATGTTCCTACAACCTTTGCTTTTCCGGACATTGTTTTCAGTGCTAATCTCTCCAACCTGTGAAAACCCGCGAATCAGCCATAATAAAACACATAGTAAAATATGCACAAGCTAGGAACAAAAGGGTTTCATATGGTCTCACAATCAACCACATAACAAGAAAATACTGCATAGTGAACTCACATCATTCCTCCCCCCCCTCCCAAAAAAAATGGAATGTTTCTTCTTACGTACATGATGTGATTGTTGTACACAAATTTGAGATGGAACTTAAGACAACTACTTAATGTAAACTAAAGTACGTACGCACATATATACCTAAAGGAAACAGCAAGAATGAAGGTGACTGCAGGGACAAGATTTGCCATTGCAGAAGCAAAAGTTGCGGAGGTTAAAGCAAGGCTCTCCAAATACAGATTTTGAGACAGTGATCCCCTGCATGCATTCACATATGAATAGTTCAGAATTACAAGGGGAAATAATGCAAGAAAACAGCAAAAATTTGATGGACTTTTTGATGGAAATCTGAGTATTTTTTGACGTAAATTGACCCTTGTGACGGAATTTTCAATGGAATATAATTTATGACCATCAAAAAAAACATAGGTCGAAATTGTCCATTTCAATCAACCCATCACTATTACTGATGGACCGATTTTGACGGACTGACAATCATATATATATATATATATATATATATATATATATATATATATATATATATATAATATATATAGATATATATATATATATATACACACAAACACTTCAGTTGCTCCATATTGAATTTCTTTTTGTTGTTTAAACAAGAAAAATTACGATTCCGATTTGTTCAAATCACCCTTAACTTTCACGGCGGAAGGTAATTAATCCACTTATTCAAAGATATTTCCTCACACTGGAAGATACTTGAGGTATTTCTCTGCGTATTTATTTATTCCCATTAATTAGTAATGCTTTTTTCCTATTCGGGTAGAGCTTGCAGCCAAGTTAATTTCTGGCCTATTTGGTCTACTTCACTTGCCACTGATAGTTCTAAAACAATTTCATATAGTTATAAACCTACAAATAATACAAGCATATTTTAAATACTCTTATCAGTAATAATTAATAAGCATCTGTTTGTTGGAATTATTATTTTTCCCCATACATCATCATGATAAAAAGTAAATGGGTTTGAGCTCAAAGAACAGATTTTTACCAACTCCATTTTTCAAAAATTCGAAATGAATTTTGCTGCTATTAGGAACAATTCAAAGGTTCGAAAATTCATAGTGATACATTAATTGAATCATATTCCATAAATGTTTTGGTGTCCAAAAAGGACTGAAAATTTTTAGTGCATGATTATGAATCATATAGCTTCACCACAATTTTTTTTTTTTTTTGGGGGGGGGGGGGGGGGGGGGGGCAATTCACAGTAGAAAGTGATCTCGGTTTTAGAAGTAAAAGAGTAAACATTTGTAACCTTATATGAAAATAAAACCTAGCGACAAGTTTACATACATATCATTGACCAAATGTTGAATTCATTGAAATTTAGTATGTAATACATGAAAATATCAACAACTATAGGAGATAAAGAGAAAGATCGAAAAAAGTATATATAGATTAAAACGCACTAAATACTTTCCTAATGACAAAACGGCCACATTGTGCAAGGTAATGTGCGTATACATATTTTTCAACGTGTATTTGCCATATGGACAAATTTCAATATGTGGCACTGATGTGGCTTATGGGAGTATGTGCTCCTAAAAGTGTGATATAGGTTTTGGTAAAATACAATTAGAATTTTTTGGTATGAATGTGGTGGTACTCTCCAAAACACGACAACCGATAATTTCTTCAATGCAATAAAAGGAACTCTCGTCAAAAGAAAGTGGAGGCTAAAAATCAAGCATTTTTATGATTAATCACCCACTATTAGCAGTCACAGCCACAATAATAACTAGATACAGGGTAGATTGAAAAATTGCCTAAGAGGGGTAAAATAGAACATTATACATAGGGAAGATTAAAACTAAAGGATTTTGCTGGCTTCAAGATGCTTGTAACTTTTACCGTAAAAATTTAAAATTTAAAATTATATCCAATATCTTGGATTAATCCTGGCTAAGCAAAGCATTATAAGAGTCATATGCAATAGTATACCTCTCATTACAAATTAAAAAGGCTAATATTATTGGATAATTCTATTCTGTTTTTTGGGGGAGGGAAATAATAAGGTAAAGACCCACGTATTTGTCTCATAAATACAAATAAGAGAGTGACCTAAATGCATACAAGTTACTTCCACAACTTACAACTTTTCTATGTCTTGAGACACTTAAAAATCTTTCAAAAAATTCCGACAAATTCGACACTAGAATACACCAATACCTCAAAATTCTACGAAAACATTTAGCAGAATTTTTATCAAGTAAAAATTCCGGGAAAAAAGACGTACTACAAGTAACATCAAACAAAGACAATAAACTCACTTGAGTATAGGTGATCTGTTAATCCTCTAAAACATTCCACATCCGACTCTTACAGTTAGGTTAACCTCACACATGATGATATGATACCCTTTTTATAAAAGAAAATAAAAACCCCTAGTTAGGCTTTTTTTTGTTTTTATTTTTTTTTCCTTTGAGCCGCCGGGGTTGGGAATTTCCCATATAAACCATTGTGGGAAAGAGCAAATCATGATGAGTAGATAGTAGATAGTAGATTAGATGACTAGTAATTGTGTTTGAGCAATTAATTAGGGCTAAAATACTAGGAGATTGGTTGTGTCCAGAATCTACTGGTGATAATTAATGCTATGATAAAAACTTACCCAAACAATCCACACAAAAAAGCTTGGCCAAGAACCGTCCATGTCAATTTTGGTCTGCTTTTCCTGCATCCACAAGGCACTCAAATCAACCCCAAAATTAATCATCACTATTAATTACTATATATTAATTAGTTAGAAAGCAAAAACATTCAAGTCACTAACATCATTTTTCCACTTTTGCATTTAATTCCTAAATTATTATCAAGAGAAAACCATTTCAAAATCCCTCGCTTGTATTTGAAGAATGAAGATGCATGGCCCTACTTAAATTTCATCATAAATATACAAATACATATTGCATGCATGGTTGAAGTTGTTTGGCGCATGAATTTCTTCAAAAAAATCTCGAATTCGGGTTTCATGAATGGAGAAAATTTCTGATGAAAGCTTTACACCTTATAGACTAATAGTAACTCCTCAACCCTAGTTAAATGGAATATTTAAGATTAAAAACATATTTATTGTAAATATAAACTGGAAATTATAATGATAGCAAATGCAAGTAATTGAAGTGAACAAATAGTTAATAATATGATCATTTAAGAGGATTGAACAAGTGACAAAATTTTCTTAAAATGAGAAGTAGAAAAAGAAAAGGCAAATTAAAAAGAGGTGAAATCAAATGCCAATTTTGCTATCTAGTGATGTATGCATATGAAAGGAACGGTGTGCATGTGATGTGATTCGTGATAATTTGAGAAAATCAGAAAAGTTTTCAACACTTGGACGACTTTTGACATACAAGAAATGAAGACTCACACAACACAACACCTTTACATTTCAACAGCTCAGGAGTCACTCATGACTCATCCGTCTGACGACCACTCATTCAAGAAATTAAACAGAGGAGTTTAATTGCTACAAAACAAAAAGGCCCAACCAAAATTAATTTATTATTAATTATCTCATTTAAATTCGTTACTTATTTTTCCAAGAAAGTATGATTCTGAAGCTTCCAAAGGCTGCCACTTAAAAGCAATGGAAAAAGAAAAATTAAAAATGCATTGCATGCAGAAACTGAACCACTTGGAGAGACGGACCACCAAAATTGCTGAAACCTTATAAATCAAGTAATGTAATTTGACATGAATTCAAATGTGATCACTGATCCATCAAACACAGGTAGCAATACTTATATTATATATTTAGGTCTAAAAATTTCGTCAAAATGCACAATTTGGACCCAAAAAGTTTGACAATTTTTAGAAAAGAGGCCTTAAAAATTAAATGAGAGTATGTTTTAAAAACATGTACAAAATGATGTCATATATGCATGGTAACCCTTTTCTACCGAGCTGAAACTACCATGTATAGTTTGTAGACAGATAGAAGGAAAGAATTAAGAGGGAGACTGGCTTGAAGACGACCCAAACTAAAATCTTATTGATCACCACCCGACCCAACCCGGCACGAACCCGAATAAAATTAGAATGACCCATTTAACAAACTAAGACGAAAAATAAAGGGTTGGAAGTGAAGAAACCTCTCGAGGAAAAAGGCAATGGGGGAAATAAAAGCAGCAGCAAAAAGAAAGCGAAAGGCAACTAAAACCCTCAGATTCATGGCATGATTAGCAGCGAGCTTGTACAACACATTGATCCCCGCAAATCCAATCTGGACAATCACCATCACTGCCACGGGCTTCAACCCCTCCATCACATTCCAAATCCGATGATTAACCATTTCTGGATCCTTCCTAATTCAATTCAATTCAATTCAGTGAATACGTACGTAGGTCGATAGGTATGATTAATCCCGGCTTAATTAGGGACTTAATTCCTTCTCTCTCTCTTCGCTTAATTAGGGTTTAGTGGTGCAATTATGGGGGGGTTTTGGTGTGGAGCTGGGAATGCTTATGCAACAGTTATAGTGGGGAGGACGAAGGAGAGAGATGGAGGGAATGGGGATGGTGAGTGGTGTGGTTATATTTATAGGGGGGGCGGATTCTGCTGATGCGGATGGTAGCAGTGACGCCGTCAGTTTTTCACCATTTTGACGTGGTGTACAAGGCAACCATTGGTTTTCCATTTGGCATTTACACCAAAAAAGAAAGGGGTGTCAAAATTGAAATAAAAACAATATTTTTTTTGAAAAATAACATGGTTCCAAAAAAAGGGAAAAGAAAATAGAGAAACAAAGTTTGGGTACGGCTTCTTTTCGATGGCGTCTAATAAGGTTTGCAGTACTTTGTTTTCAACTTCATTATCATAAGTAATTTATTGTTGATTAGTTCTTATCAGTACTGATAACTGCTAATAAGTACTGATGATCAATGCTAATGAGTGTTGATCATGACTGAAATTGTAAGTATGATATATAACTAAGTGTTGATTGCTGATGATGAGTGCTGATTAGTGTTGATTGGTGCTGATGAGTGCTAAATGCTAATGATAAGTACTTATGATAAGTTGAAAAGACCAAACCTTAAATTAGGTGTTATTTGTTGGAATAATTATTAAACATTAAAAACTCAAAGTAAGTTTCATTTTTCATTTTCCCTGTTCTATTATATATATTGATATTTACATTCTATTTGAATAAATTATTGCTATGGATTTTTTTAGCTTTTTTTGTTTTTTATAAATGAAGTTACAAGCCAAAAAAATATTACAAATAATTTAGTAATATTACAAGAAACTTTGCCATTATGAAATTACAAGCCAAAAAATATGACCGTTATTTTCTTGAAGATTGTCTTGAATTTATTACTTTTCAAAATCTTGTTGATTACATTTGCACGGAAATTTGAAATTGGACGATTTTGGCGTTTTTTTTTTTTTTTCTTGAAGCAGAATTTTCGTGTAATTGTTTGATTATCCAACTATAGTGAAATAACAAGGTCGACCCATGAACTTTTTCATATATATGTGATTAATGATTAAACATTCTTTTTGGAAAAAGAATTTATGGAGATTGGAGACATATGATCGAATTGCCCTTTAATTCATGTTTAAAACAAAAAAGTTTCGATAAGAATTAATTTCATGTGAAAAAATGATGAATCCTGTAAAATGAGAATTTTATTATTATGAAAATTAGTGTCAATTTAATAATTTAAATTACATTTATATTATCTTTTGTAACTCATTCGAATAAAAAAACAAGTTAATTTAAATTACACAAATTAAATTTTATCTTTGCGGTGTTTTTGGTCCTCTAATGGTCACATGAAAGCTGCTATCTACTCCAGAGTTGGATAGCTTTAACGTAGGCTTTATAAGTTGCCAACACTCATATGAAAACTTTATTTTTTTTAAAAAAAGTATCAAATTACCCCAACCGTCTTAGGTTAATAATAAAAAACTAATGCAAAATTGACATAAATGTGTAATAATACAACCATCAGGTCTGTTTGTTTCAACGTTTAAAAGTAGCGCTTAGTCGTTAACATTTAAGAGCCTTTGATAGTGTTTGGAGGCATTTGAGTACGGTTGGAAATAGTGATTAACCCTTGTATATGATGGTAATTTTCCTTTTGGTCGTATTGGTATTACATAACTTATTGTTTACTTGTGGTATTGCCTACATTTCTATTGTGTATTTACTCTTATGGCTTGTCAGTTTTTGCAGTTTGTTTAGTCTCAGTTTTGTTTCAAAAGATTTTTTTTCCAAAAAATAAAAAAACTCCCATTGCTTTCTCAAATCTTTTGTGGGTCTTGGAATCAGACTCTTTATGGATAGTGGTACCTATAAAGGTAACACTACTTACACCTTAGTCTTTACAGACACCATATAAATGGGACCCATGCGAAAAATTATTATTATTGTTGAGAATAGCGGTTAGCATTTAACTATATTTGGGAGCATTTATCAATTAAAGAGTGTTTGAGAAAGACACAAATATTACTAGAACTTTTTTTTATTAATTGCTAATGCCCATACAGCCTATTTTGTGGTTAAACTTCCCCCTCAGTATTAGAAACAATTAGCAGCGTTTAATAATGTTTAGGACTCGGGAGCGGCTAGTATGACATTTGAGTGTTGAAGATTTCCCCTAATTTGAAAATTCTCCTCTTCCTAGCTTTTAAAAAGGTGCAAAAATGTTGGAGAGCTCACCTTCGCAGCCATTTATATCGGGCCCCATTTGGCTCTCAAACTGCATTTATTTCAGGCCCCACTTAGCTATCAAACTTCAAAGCTCTACAGTGTCCCCAAAAAAGGGCAAAACAAAAACCTTGAAAGTTGACACTTCGGAGTTCGAACGAACATCTCTTCCAACTTTTTCTGATTGAAAAATACAAAGTTTTGGGGAAAATATTTCTTCACCATTTACGGCATGTAAATGATTTTGCGGAAATACTCCTGTTGACAGGCTAGCTCAGTAAAAATGTGATGTGTAAAGTAGGTTGTAAAGGTTACGTGAAGAGTACTAATTGTAAAACAAGCTGTAAAAAGCTGGCATTAGGACAGTAATGCCCCACTAACAACGGTGTCTCCCGTTCTCACTGCCGTGCAAGAATCTGACACTTCTGCTCAATTTTAGCTTTTCAAATTGTCTGTTTTCTGCAAGCTCATGTCATGTCTCCACGTCATCGATCAATTTATGGGTTGGTGGAATTCTCCGCGAACAATTTTGGCCCACTGAAGTGCAGTTTTCCAACACTCAGAACCCAAAACCACGACCAAAAAAATTCACGACTGCTGTTGAAAATCCCATCTCTCATTGTCTATTCGTCTCAGGTAAGTATATTTTGATTTTCCGATTGATCCGAACCAAACTATAATAAGGCAAAACGGTATGTACAAGTGATTTATTGCACAAAATCTTGTCTAGAGGGGTCGATTTTGATGACAAGAGGCTGCTGTATATCTAAAGTTGGCTCGCCCTTAATAGGCAGCGTTGATGCTTCTTCTGAACCCAAAATGCCCTCAATATCAGCATTTTCGGCCAATGCTTTGTCCAACGAGGCTTTTGCAATTTTCATTATGCACATGATCAGAACCGCTGCAATCACACAAAAACGCAGAAGAAGAAACTTATTAGTGAGTGTCCATCGTCCTGAACACGATACATAAAGCGAGTATAAGCTTAACAACTTCTCACCAGATGTCATCAGGCCGGATAAAATAAATATCTGCAACAAAAACGCACCCGAGAATGAGATGTTCTTATTCGCTCAAAAAGCAATGGTGAAAAAGGGGATGCCAGAAGCACAACCACAAAGGTTGCTTTTATTCAAATGGCAGCTCTCCAAAAAACTTGCTGACATTTCACTACTCAATTTCTACCTCTACCTATGTCCACATCATGCAGTAGTCATTTAACAATTTTAGTCCCAAATTGAGCTTCTTAAGTGGTTACTAGGTGCTCTCATACAACAGCCTTCCAAATTTCCAATCTCTTCCACTAAAGCTAAAATTTATTGGCTAACATCCCACCTTTACAACATGACATTATAATTTTAAATGCAAGAAAAACAGAGTAGGATACACTGCAACTGGCTGTAAAAGACAAGGCAGCACTTACCCATCTTGTCGTTGAAACCTTGCTCCATCCATGAGTAACATCAGAAAGGTCCTTCAATGTAGTTCCCACATACACAAATGCAAACGTGATAGGCTGCAATAAAACCAAAGGCGGCAATCACCGATCAATGAAGGGGAGAAAACAATCACCACCCCTCCCCCCCCCCCCCCCAAAAAAAAAAAAAACAAAACAAAAAGCAAAAGAATGAAAGGTTGGGGGAAAATGACGCAACAAAAACTTTTTCAAATTCAAAAATGAATATTATATAACGATGGAAATAATATAGACGACATCCTTCTCAATACAGCATCTCCCCCCCCCCCCAAAAAAAAAGGCAGGAACAGCAAAGAATCAACAAGCTTTAACACAGCTTTTTATTTTCTGTATCTCAAAGTTATTACTAGCTCTCTACATGGATTGATTCAGTTTCGTGTTCTGGTTATTGTAGGAACTTTTGCTTTTAGTGTGTTGGAAACGGATGCAAGCGGCAAGCCAGATTTTACTTAGTAAGCCATACAGCATGATGTTAGATCCAACCAATAGAGCTCATAACTTCCCAATTTACTGGATGGGTACAAAAGAAAGTTGCAATACTTCCGCATTAACAGAAAAAAAAGATCACCTTAATTGTAAATTTAGAGCAACTTCATGCGGGTATCAATAAGAATGCATGCGTTTTTCACTCTAAAAGTGAAAGTATTTGAATGACAAGATCCCTGTGCTCGAACTGATGATCTGTTAACATGGAAGATACATAGATTTTCTTGGCATTGAGGAGCTCTTAAGTATATGTAATGATGAACTTGCTGAATTTATCAGGATCCACAATAGTATGGCTCAAAAGAAAACATCAGGAAAAGACAAGGGAAAGTGGTCACATTCTATTCTAATCATTTGGCATTCTTTCCTTGGAGAACAAATAGCCTTCTTTTTAATAATTAATATTGGCTTTAGGCTTTACTATGACTTAAGCATAGGTTTTCGCTTTCTACAGCAGTTTTCATTCATCAATTAAAAAAAAAAAAATTCCCTTTTCGAGAGTTTCCACTCAGCTCAAGTGGAGTTACTCCCCCCCCCCCCCAAAAAAAAAAAAAGTGGATTGTAGCCCTGCCCTCTAGTACATTAAATCAAAGTACAACACTACCATCCTGTGTCAGAAAAAGAATGAAGCAACGCCAAAGAAAAGGAATAACAGCAGTCACATAAGAAAATAATCATACCATCATACCCAACCAAGTGGCCAGCATGAAAGACCCCACATCAACTGGAGTGACTGACAGGAGGTAGTTCAACATGTTGAACGGAAGAAGTGGAACAAGTCGAAGCAGCAAGACAATCTGTGAAAGAAAGAGCCGATGCTTAGAAACACAATATTTTTGTCACCAACTCCAGATAACAATTTCATGACCTGATAGAAAGTCTTTACAACAAGCAAGATTTTTCACAGAGATCCGTGAGAAACTCAAAGGTGCATTGCCTGAATTCTGACCCACCAATCAGAATTGATTGTCCCATCACAAAAAGAGATTTCCTGAAGAATCTATTGGGATGTCCTAAATTCTTTGTTCTCGTAATAGAAACATCCATTCCCTTCATTCTCATTATTGCTCTTCGTCAAAGGCATTTCCAGAAAGGGTTGCAACCAAGAACTCAAAAAGTAATTAAGAACAATGGAAATACTTGTGGAGATCGATAGTTGGACACAATCTTGAACTAGTTGGACTGTTCTTAAGCCTTCATCACCAAGAACAAAACCCAATGGTGCGACTTTTCAGTATATTGAACTTAAGCAGCCCTCTGTAAGTGAATCCGACTCTATTCATTTGCTACCAAAGTGAACACATGGATAAGAATGTCAGGAAAATATCCATGGCCTGAGAATAAGTCTGAAAATTCCATTTAAACATCAGCACTGCTGCAATATTCCTTTGAAAAAAAGAGGCGGAGTGGATGAGATGTCCCCATCTAGGGGCCACATTACACCTGAGGATATCCCAGTAGGAGAGGCTTCTTTGTGTTATCTTCCTTTTTGGAGGGGTGCTAGGGGACAACCACATTCTCCAAACATCCAAGTGGGATTTGAATTTGAACCTAACACCACGATGGAAGCTAGCGCAACTCCCACTAGAACATCCATTTGGTCTAGTATCCCACACTCTTTAGACCCCCACCGCAACAAATGGCTTTTATGACAAATCAGAGATTTTCACCACTATCCAGACCTGTTTCCTGAACAGCTTGCCCTTTTTAGCCAGCTAGCCCATCTATCTAATTTCGTACGCTATGAAAAAAATAAAGGGGAAAAAAACCACAAGAAGAAATTTGGAATGTTACATTTTGTGAATGAGTCACGAATAATATACTGTACATTGTGCAATAAGGAAGGCTATATTTTTATCCATTATGTCAATTACGTTGTTTAGATGGGACAGGTTTTTGGAAAGCCAACCTACACATTAAACAGGTTAAAGCCAACCATTTTTCGTACTGGTAATCTCAAACATACCCTAACCCAGTCACTCAAATCGCTAAACGCATTCAAATTCCCAGACTAAACCGATCTCGAATAAATAGCTCCACAACTTTAATTGGATTATACTTCATATAGGAACTGAATTCTGGTAAATTTTCACATGACTGGCCTGGAAAAAACCAAGGATCTTAGAGTAAGCAAACCTTTAGTCAGAATAATGAGGTACACCTTCCTACTTATGGAGAAGTTGGCAATGGACATATGGAGACAAAATTACACTAAATGCCTAAAAAAGGAGGTAATGATCCTAAAGGAGGCATGGCCTAGAATTGCTAAACTGACAAATTCTGAACCACATAAGGCCATTTTCTGGTCACTTGTTAAGATCGAAAGTTTCAGACTGAATACCAGTCTTATATACAATTTAAATGATATAGAAGCGCAATCATTGAGAGTTTTAGTGGCGGCTGCTATGTAAGTCCAGGTAGATCCAAACTGTCTTCAAGCACATGTGAACCAAATTGTTACACACTAGATAAAAGTGGTCCTTTTGATTCCATGTAATTTATTTCAATTTCCCCATAAATAAATGGAGCCTCAATCCTTCCAGCATTTGCACTCATTCATCTCAACCTGCACAGAGCTACAGTATCCTTTGTGCAACCAACCGACCACAATGGGAAATACACAACTGCCATGATATCCAGATTCAGTATCAGCCTTATTTTCTTCCTGTATTTCTGTATTCATTGCATCCTAGAAGATAGTGCCATAGGTATTCCATCTCATTCTTCTTTTTGTTGGTCATGACATTGATCCAAATGGTCCAAAAAAATTGAGGATTGTCCATGGCTAATTATGATTTGAAAGTTCTCACCTTATCACAAGCGGCAACCCTAAGTATAAGAAGCACATTTTATTGTCAAATGTACCACAAAGAAAAGGGAAAAACTGTTGTAGTTTTTTCTTGATCCTTGCATTTCAACCGAAGTCAAAGCTCATATTACCTTAAAGCCAGATTTCTGAATAGCAATAGCAACTGTCTGAAACTTTCGGTAATTCTTAAGCTTAGACATAACAAAAGGCCTTCCTATCTGCAAAAAATGGAGAACAGAACAAAGCATTAGATGGCTGTAGCATACACTACCATCAGCTATCGCAAATGCAATAAACACAAGGAAAAGAAAAGGCACAAGCAGGCACACAAAAATAGACGTGTACATGAAGGCTTTAAAGACTTACAGTTCTACCAAGCATAAAAGCAGCCGTTGCACCAATAGTAGCTCCAATTGAATCAGCAATGAATCCCACAGGCAACCCAAAAAGATAACCACCTCCAAGCTGGAAAATGAATCAGGGAACAAGGCATTATGTTCCCAAACATTATAAGAAACAAAGAGTGAATTCTACTTGCATATCAAATCGTATGCCGGGGGGGGGGGGGAGGAATGAAAGTAAAATATAACAGAAAACGTTTACAACATACTGTCTACTCAAGACTACCAAAAATTTACCAATTGCTGCTTACCCATTTATAGGAAGTGCAAAGAACAAAAACCACTTCAAAATTAAGCTTTAATATATTAGATTTTCTTTAGAGATTCAAGATTTTTTTGGCTGCCTCATTAATTTTGGTTCCCAATTCTGACTATAAAAATCATGATCCACCACGTTTTATATTCCAGACAAACTACTATCTGAAAGAAGGACGCCGGCTGCACAGATCATTACCTTCTCGTATGACATAAACCTTAGACAGTCAAACCATCAACCTTTCCTCTTCATAATCATTTGGGTACCTCTAGAAAGTTCAGCCCCAGTGCTTTTCAGTTGCCATCCCACGACATTCTATGGACAATAGCATTCATAAAGGGAACATCTTGCAGAATTTCGGAAAACGAACTTCCTCATCCTCATACAATGCTAAGACAATTCTAGAACCATATTGCCTTGGATTCCACTATAGAAGACTTCAAATTCTTCAAACAGATCTACTAAATTTCCAAAGACAGTATGAGCATATGGAACTTCCTTACTGCACCAGCGTAACCCCCATGCTTCACCCAAATTTCCAAGATCCTTCCTAGCCATCGGGAAATCTCCACAACCATGTCCAAGGAGGCTCAATCATAATGTGAAGTAGTCTATTCCTAAATTTCCCTCTTGCTTTAAATCACACTTTTCCCCTATTTACCCCTGAAAATCATTGTTAAATTCTCAAACTCTCACATGATTTCCAATCACTGACTAACAACATTGGCTACAATGGTGAGCATAGGCATGAACTAGAAGAGAGTAAGAGACAATGAATAAGTACCGTTTAATGAAGTTAAATTTTCCCTGTTTCATAGAAGTTCATATTCCACCAGACAATTTCTTTTGGGGCTTCACAACTATCAAACTCTTCACTATTTTGCTCTTACAAAGAGCACCAGGAGTTTGCCGAGAAAAGCCCTCAAAGCTTGATCTTTATCATAGAGATTCTCTGACCCCCCCCCCCAAAAAAAAAGTGATTGCTCCTCATCAACGAGGTTTGATCATAGATGTCACAAACCACTCTAATGTCGTGAATAGCATTGTAATCCTTTCATTATTAGCCACACTATAATAAAACATTAGTGTTTAATCCTCTTTAATCCTAATAGTGCTTGCTATTTGCCTTTTACAAGATGTCAAGCCATCTCCTTACTAACTAGGACACTAACTTAACTTCAAGTTTATTAATAATCTATTGAAAGTTTAGGGATCATCAATGCAGCTTCTCATTATATTGAGCCTTTGCAACAAGACTCTCAAATCTTTTATTTCTTTTTTTGTTTTTTTAAAAAAAAGAAATTTTACCAGAGACTTCTGAATTCTACACTTACAAGTATCAGATTGAGAACAACTGAATCTAAAACACCACATTTCACCAACTCGTCTCAGACTCAGAACCATTGAATCTAAAACACCAAATTTCACCAACTCACAACACCGTTCCGCCTTGAGTCACAAATTTTCAAATTTTAAACGCTCTTTGGAAGCATAAATAGCCAGCATAATTCAAAAATATCTTGTGAATAAGAAATAATGAACATCCCCCCCCCCCCAAAAAAAAAAACCAAATAAAGTGTTTATCCCAAATAGCAGAAATTGAGAATAGAAACACAATCACTATATTATAGCACAGAACCTAATGGCAGTACAAACCCAACTATCACTATTATTAATACATTATTGGCAAGAAGGTTAAAATTGCAAGAATCAATAAATTAACTACATTGGGTCTCAAATGAATGGCAGTAGCTCCCACATAAACTACTTGCAGGATGATAGCTACTTCACTAAGCCACCCATCAATGTCAGCAAAAGATGCCGATTAGGCAATTTAATTTTTTAAAGAACATCTGTGTTAGTTGGACCAGCATAAACCATCCAGCAGATGTCTTTTACGGTCTCTCTAAATCTAAACATCTATGCTATTCGAATCAACATAAAGCAGCCAACACATATCTTTACAGTCTTCCTACACAAAGAATGAATGATGGATGTAGTAGAAGAGTTACGGTAGCTGGCGATATGGTAGTACCGATTCCCTTCATAAAGCATATTGCATATCATCGAAAGCTTCACAATAAAATCCGACAATCATCTTCTTCAAACTCACAACAACGAAAGAGTTGCTTTCCTAGAATCCACCAGCTGCAAAACTCAAGAATCCCAAAGCCAATGATGCCTCCTCGAACACACAAGAGGGTAAGAAAAACAACTCAACTGTTCATTGTTCAACAACCCATAAAGGTTAAATGCAGGAGATCTAGTAGCCTGTTCCTTCTCAGACTAGATACCAATATTACAAGAAATCCTAAACGGATGTCTGCTTCTTAAGCGAAATCACATACCCTCTCATTGCGAAAAGTATTTTTGCAACCGGCTACCATTACACCATGGCAACTCCTCTCCAACCCTATCAAGTTTGCCATGATTCATAAATTCGGTGTCCCAATCCTAATCCGTAAAACTTTGCTTTCTTTTTTCCTTCCTAACAGAGAAAAGAACATTCCATCAGCTAGTTGTCACGTTATGCACTTTAACTCAACATCCTAAATAGAAAATCCGACACCCACGGGGGCTAGGAGGCAGAGAATAACCAAGAAAAGGACAGTTATCTATAACAGTTTGCACATATGAACTTAGTTTAAAAAAGCCCGCATGAGGCACGCCTCGGCGCGCCTCGGCATGAGGCTACAAGGTTAGCACCTCGGAAGGGATGAGGTACGCCTCAAGGATGCAAGGATATATCTTTCCCTTTTTTTCCTTTTCCTGGCCTTGCCTTTACCTTTACCTTTTTTCTTCTTTTCCTTCATTGGGAGCTTAAAGGTGAGCTATGCTTGTCCAGTAAGTGTGTGCATTTGGGAATTATGATGATAAGATAACATATCTTAAGGTTATTTGCAGTGTTAATAGCTATATTGATGTCTAATCACTTTTTTAAGGCACTTAATCTAAATTTTTTCTGCAAAATATGCTTTGTGAAACCTGAAAGACTTATAAAAAATTTTGCATAGAAATGCGCCTCACATCCACGATGTGTGCCCCTTCGACTAGCACCTTGCGCCTCAGTGCGCCTCACACTTTTTAAAACTAAGCATATGAACGATTGCAATTTGTAGGACAAGGCGAGATCTGCCCACCTTTCTACTTTTCGATGAGTTTAAATGAGAAGAAAAGATTAGAATGTCCAATCACATACACTGATCCAAAGAAGAAGCCAGGAACACATCACTATTCATCTTATTAGATACATCCTGCCTCACTAGCCCCCACCTGATGCCTCCTATCACTTTCCCTACAAGAAAACTGCCAGCTTGTCATATGTTTCCAGATGCAAGGTTTCAGAATCAATAATCGATCAGGCAAATGCTGACGCAAAACAAGTTGAATTGATAGTACTAATTCTAAAAAGGAAAACAGGTGAAAATTTTAGAACATAAATGCATGTCAAAAATCAGCTCAAGACCGAAGCGGGACTCCAGAAATAAAGGGTTAGAGCTCAAGGACAATTCAGCCTCAGACCATTAATGCTCTTGTTTGGGATTCATCTACACTTGAAGTTACCCAGAACCAAAATTTTGTCAGGCCTTACTTGACATTTCATTTCAGCTCAACTACTCATATTGGGCTTAAAACCGATGCTCCAGCCTCCAACATAGGCTATTTACTGTTCACACTTGAAACTTCATTTCACATGGAAAGCATACAAAATTTTTTGAAAATGACAAGGGCTTCACCAGGACATGTGACCATGATCAATGCTTTTATCAAGTCCAAACAAGGTCTTTGAAGTATATCCTTAGATTAAAAAAGCCCGAGGCGCAAAAAAGCGCAAAGGATCCTGGAGCCCGGGGCGCGGGCTTCAAGGCGAAGGCGTGGGCTTTTCAGACGCAAGGCGCACTTTGACTATAAAATGCTCCAAAATCATTCCCAAACCATATTTCTTTGAAAATAATGTAGATAATGACTTCAAGTAAGAAATTAAACATCAAGATAACCACGAATAACATTGCATATAGTCATAAAGCACGATAACATAATATCATAGTTTCTCAAAGCACACACCATAAGATAGTAGAAGTCTTAAAATACACAAACTAGCAGAGCTATAGAAGGAAAGCATAAAACACATAGCACACAAAGCAAAATGGCTCATAAAGGTGAACTAAGCATCTTCCATTCAAGTAATTCAACCCAAAAATCAACACCACAAATGAGTTCACTACAATTTTCAACCACGAAAAAAAAAAAAAAAACGCACAACCAATTAAACAAAGCAATAAATAATTAAAAGTTTAAAAGTTAAAACATAAACCCTTCAAATTAAATTGAAGGCCCTGCTGCGTGGAAATTAGACAGAAGGGGGAGGTTTAGATTTTAGAGTTTAGACAGGGGGGTTTTCGAGAGACAGAAAGAAGGGAAGATGGGCACTGTAGCTGTGCACTGTAGCTGCACCCTTCAAGCAAAGAGAGACAGAGAGACAGAGAGAGAGAGAGAGAGAGAGAGAGAGAGAGAGAGAGAGAACTCGAAACCTCTTCCATGGGGTTCGACTCACTAAGAAGGAGGAGGAGGAGGAAGAGGATGGTGGAAAAATAAAAGTAGAAAAGAGCTGAAGACCATTTACCCGTTTGCACTAAGCTAGGGTTTGCCCCTGAATTGAAGAAGGAGGAAGGAGAAGAGCAGTCTGAGAAGCAGAGAAGTTCGAATGAGGAGGTGAGAAGCAGTCTGAGGCTTCTAAGTCTGATTTGTAATTTTTTTTTTCCTTTTTTCCTCAAATAGTACGTTAAGATCCAAAAAGCCCAAAAAGCGCGCGCCCCGCGCCTGGAAAAAAAGTCCAGAAAGCGAAAAAAGCGCGCTTATAAATGGGCTGCGCTTGACCCCTTCCTAGGAGCAGAGGCGTGGGCTTCGGGCTTTTACGTGCCTGGGCGCACTTTTTTAAACTAGGAGTATATCTACTGAGTCAAATGGAGAAAAAATGCACACATAGAAGGTAAACCAATTCAACAAGCATCAAGAAATAAGCCATGCACAAATATAGGAACATCAAGAGAATAAACAAATTATCATGCTACAACTGTTCATATACCAAATGTATATGTGTAGATGAACGATATGCTCAAACTATTAACCACAACATTTCTTGCTCTTCACCAATATTAATAATCTTGATGGTGTGCTAAGAGTTTGCACTTATCAATGCACCTTCCAGCTGATGTAGCCCAAATATTCAAATGACAAAAAGCGAAGTAAAAAAAAAAAAAAAAAAAGAGAACAAGAAAGCCAAGTAATAGCCATGAAGGACGTGCAAGAAAGATAATAACAGAAATCCCAAAAATCAAGCTTAGAGTCCATGTACCGTCAATACTGATGCAGGAACTGCCAAAACTGTAAGAGGGACATACGCAACAGCCCTGGAGAAGGACAGACAGAAGCCCATTACTGTGAAGCTTTAACTGTTGAAAATAAATCCACAGAACCTTGACTTGAATTATTAAAATTAATCCTCTGACCTCCATCATATAATTTGTCCAACTTCTCATCAGGAGAAAAGCCAATTTGGGGCGATTTTTCAGCTTGGATTATCGGGAACTAAAGCAAATTGCCCCTATAAATTCTCCTCAACTTCGCCCTATGAATTGGTGCCTAAGCAGTGTTTACAGTTTAATGGAACCAACCTCGCTTCAATTCTACGGAATGCTAACTCTGAAACCTCTCCCAACCCCCACACCCCCTTAGGAGGGGCTCTTGGGGTATAGATTTGGATTTTGAACTGTAGCACCCCAATAAAAGCTACAGAAGTAATATTAATAAAGAAAAATACTGATATAGAAAATTCGGATCCAGAAAATTTGAATTGTCAGTATTTTAAAATCACATCATAAATAAATATCCCTCGCAGAAATTCTGTCTCCAGATACTTGGCAACACTTTTCTATCAATTTTATGGACTCTTCCCCCTCCCAGACTGAAAAATTCCTCCATTGACACAATTCCCTTTCAATCCAAAGAAAAAAGAAACCAAGCTCTACTGCTGTTTAGGATTCCCTCCCTTTGGGCTATCAGAAGATAACACCATAATCTCCAACAATTCAAGTTAAAGAGGTGTGCAGGCGGCAGATATAACCAAAAATGGGAGCGATTACCCCTCTATAAATGGGGAAGCTACCATTGATTCACAAAGGTAGAAGCTAACAAATTTATAAGGTTGCAACCAGAATTGTAACTGGATATCCTCTACCAAACAGTTATTGCCATCCCTTTAATCCGATGTTGCTATGCTAGGTGTAGAATTCTGAACAACCCCCACTTTCTGTGACTATTTTATTTGGTAGTATGCAATTAGTAAATGATGTAGAACATTTTTCTTCTGCAACATCATGAGCTTAACAAAACTTCAGGGTCACCAGAACAAAAATTCTTTGCACATTGTATTAACCCCCAAAGACCCATAGATCAAGGCTTCAAGGAAAGAGAAAAAGAAGCTACAAATTTAAGAAATTGGAATTACTTACAATACAATAGGGCCCCAAGGGCCAAGGTCCTCCTTTACCCATAGTAAGAAGTCCTTTAAATACTGGGGAAAGAAAGGTAACATGTAAGTAACAACTTTATTGTAGCAGAAAAAAAGATACTTAAACTACTATAAACCTTCATGAAATAGCAGTCTAAATGGCACTACAATGCTATTGTCTTCCTGCTGACACATACTAGGCAATCATGCATATGATGGCTTGTATCACTTGGCCATTCACAATTTCTTTGTAAAGATGAGACGAATTCAGAACATTAGTAAGTGACTTCACATGCTCATCTTGCCTTGCTATGGCTTTCTAATGTTCGAAGGCCCAATAATATCCAAGCTACTTCAGCATTTGAAGCATGGCATGCACCTATTGGCGGCATCAGTGCTTCAGCAACATCTAGGTTCAATGAATCAATGATACACAACAGTTTTGTCCCTTGGGCAGAGCTTGATATGCACATCATAAAAATTCTATTGCCTCTAGGAAGTGAATCACCATGTACAACCCTTCTTTATTAAGCTTCTTATGCTTTACACCATATTGCCTGGATGATGAAAAGCAAGGCTTTAACAGATAACCCTTCTTATGTCCAGGCAAATTATGATCGACATATTAAGATATTATGAACTATTTTTTTCCTCGCAGGCCATGTCATCACAGATGGGATGCATTGGGGTTTTAGCTCACACGTGCATCAAAGTAGATCTTTCTAAGCACCCTCAGTTTTGAGATTCTATTCAACTAAATGAACTCATGACTAAGAACTTGGAACCAAACTAAATTATATTAATTGAGATGCCAGAGACACTTCACAAGCATAGAGTGTACAAGGCGCATATGCTACAACACTCCTATGCTTTCAACAAATTGTAATCACTCTATGTTTGTCGCTTTTGGCATCTGCTTCAGCTTCTTCAGCTTGCTGACTGCACTCAACGAATTCAAATTTCTGTTAACATTATTAACCTTCTATCGCCCACAACTGTCAACAAATTGTTTTTGAATTGGGGGAGAATTGGTTACGTTCATCCTTTACAATCATACACTCACTTCATCAACTAATGCCCACTTTGTCAGGACACAACAAACTTCCTCCAAAAATTTTCTATTCCATATCCCTTCACAAACAAATAAGTCATGATTTTCTCCATGCTTCAGAGCCAATTTTAAGGAAACAGAGATTGCCTACTCCATGATCACAGGTGAGGGACTGATTGAGCACAATTGCTGAAATTGCCACCATTTGCAATTCCCATTAGCCAAAAATGTCTAAAATAGATCACATTTTTGAATTTTGGATTGAAGGTTTTCCCTCAATCTGAATAATTCAGGAAAAGTTACCAATTATCCATAAGTGTACCCAAAAAGAGAGAGAATTGAAGAGAGACCGAATGGAAGAATGAGAAATGGCCACTACTTCTGCCTTTTCTCTTCCATGTTTGCATATTAATTCTACTTCCCTCTTCCATGCCTTTCTTCCCTAAAAGTTACACTTCATATTCCTGCTATTCGAATTTCCAACCTGCTCTTCAATGCTCTCAGTGAGTGCAATTCAGCATCCTGCTTCTCATGCTTCAAACATGACTATCACTAGCATCATGCCTCATGCTTGTTGAAACATGTTATTATATTTTATGGACATATCAAATTAAAAACTCTGATAACTCAGTATATGATCCGACATTTTGATTGAACATTGATATTGTTCCCAAAAGTTGACGAACATGGCAGAGTAAGTTGACCAATCTATAGTCAGTCATTTATTATCGCATAATGCCCATCAAAGTTTCCACTTGAGAAGTCTTTAAGTGCTTCCCCCATAAACCTTTCAATTTCCAACATCAGGAAGTGCTTGATCAATGCCACTCAGATTCAAAGATGACAATATAAGTGTTTTAAGGGATAACGAGGCATCATTTTTCTTTTCCTGTATGAACCATTCAACAATGCACAATCTTTTAGCATATGATCTAAATGTAGCAAACGCACATTGAGCACCTGTTGCCCAGCCTAGGCAATATATTATATGTCCATATTACACAGGCAAATACAAATTAACAAAAGGTGATTAGTCAACAAGACTAAGTGTACAAATTCTAGGGAGGACATGGATCCAAACAAACTCAGGTACATTGACCATGCTTACCATTAATTCTAGAAGAAACAAAAAATTGTACTATGAAGGACTTTATATCTTGAATTAGGGATGACTTAGTCAGCAGAATTTCTTTTTACTGTTTGACAAGGATGAGAAGCCTCCAGATAATACCAAAGGATTCCAATCACACTAATGTAATGTTTGGTTGGATGTAATATAATGATATAATGTACTATAATCAACTTTGCAATGCAATTATTATTACTTAATTTATCATGATCATAATTACAGATAGTTCTTTTATTGCAATACTCTAATAGAACCAAACAAGAAAAACACAATTAAAAAGTTGTTTGCATTACTAGGTTAATTACATCTAACCAAACATTACATAAAAGCAATTCAAAACCTAATAATATATCAGAGCCAGTTTCGGTCTTGCCATTTCGCAAACACGTTTCCAATTATGACCCAAAAATTAGACCATAACAGAAGCAACAACATTCATTTCAAAATCGGAACTAATTGAAATTTCAAGAGTTAGAGAGAGTACGTGTTCAATCGGAAGGGAGTAGAGTACAGAGAGGAAGACGACGAGGAGAAGGAGGAAGACAAGGCGGCGGACGGTGGAGGAGAAGGAGGAGGGCAGCAGAACCGCCATGAACGACAAGAGCCAGCGGCGGAGGAAGCAGCGGCGGCCGGAACGCCGGTGGTCCTCGTCATCGGCGGCGATGTCTGGCTTGAATGACGATCTTGCCCTCAAGCTCAGCCCCACAATGTTTGCCAGATTTACAAATCGCCAGCGATGAGTCCCAACCACCTCCCTACCTACCCACCAGTAGGTGCCCACTCTCTCTCCTCCCCTCCTCTCTCTCTTTCTTCTTCTTCTTCTCCTGCTGCTTCTTTCTCTGTGATCTTGAGTTGGATCTGCGGTTGGATTGGAATCAGAGTGGATTTTACTCGTCTATCCTTTTATACTTTTCTCCGTAGCAATGAAAATGATGGAAAATTGGAAATAGATACAGTTGGGACAACTTCACCGCCTAAAAGATTGGGAACGTGGGCCGTTGGAATTTCGTAACTACCTAGGGATTGCATTCAGTTTGTAATGATTTTTTGGGCTAACTGTTTTGGGCCTTGTACATCCTGTTGGGCTACCAAAGCGTATGACATTTTCTTTTTAAAAGATGTAATTGGAAATTATAGGTAGAATTAGAATCTGAACATAAATTTTTAGATATTTTTAAAGATTTTATTAATTAAACTAACTGATAGTAATGAGTATTTGACGATCTAGGCATTTATATAAGGTTTCCAGTTAATCTAATTGACTACAAAAATGCAAAATTTATGACTATGGGTCTGTTCTTTTTGGTGGTAAATTGTATTGATTCCTTTTCAATTCTTCTCACTCTTGTTCAATCCTTTCAACAAAGATCATCATTGCCAATGTTCACATTCTCTTCTATTCATTCCCACTCTTTGACAATAAAAGTTTTTGACTCGTTCTAATATATCCCATTCTTTCCCAATCCTCCCAAAAAAATCTCGAACCTTCTCAATTCTTAACAATCATTCTCTGTTCCTTAACTCTTATTTACCAACAAAAAGAGTAGGCTCTAAGAATTCATAAAAGACAACTATGAAGGGAAAACTAAACCTACTTATTAGAGCTTTCCTAGTCGCGGGAACGCATGGAGGCAAGTGGGTCCTGCATGCCTGGGAAGCTCTGCCAGCTTGAGGGAAACGGGAGGAGCAAGCGGGCCAACACGCCTGCCCGTTCCCGTCTCATTCCTTCATTTTTTGTCTTTTTTGATTTTTTATTTATTTTTCCTTTTTTTCTAATAAAAAATTATTTAGATAGTTGAAAAAAAATTATGTTATAAGTTGGGTGCCTTTAAAATATTTTATTATATAATTTAAGTTAGCGTTTTATTGGTTGGAAAGTAATGGAATACAAGTTTTAAAAATATAAAACTTTTGATGATGTGGCAGAAAGTTTTAAAAATTAGAACTTATATTGGAAATGCTGTCAATAAGACTACTTGCCAAGTGATAGGATGATCTTGCATGGTCGGCTGGTAGCTGATAGCCGCTGGATTGGGCCTCTCATTTGGTGATACATTGAATGGAAAGGGAAAACTGGGATGGAAAGCAGCATTGACGATGACTTTTGATAGATTGATGTGGGCTGATTTGACTAGAGCCCAAAATGAGGTGTATATGGCCTAGTTGGGCTTTCAGCCTCATTTCTTTGTTAAACTCACTTGAATTCTCTCTCCCTCTGTATGTCTCTGGGGATGGATGTGGGCAGCAAAGATGTGCAAAATCGGTTAATTAAAATTTCAGTTAATCAGTTTTTTAGTTCAAAAAAAATTTCGAACCATAATCAAATCGAAAATTTCGGTTCGGTTTCATCCAAAACCCGAACCGTAATCGAACCAAAAAAGTCGGTTAACCGGTTTTTTGGTTCAGTTAATCGATTTTTCAGTTCGGTTACCGGTTAACTATTCCCAATAATAAAAAATGTATACCTTATTACCTAAATTTTTCATTTTTTATGTTAATTTTTTAATGAAAGTTTAACTTTGGTTACCAATTATAAATAATAAAAAGTGCAGTTTCTTACCTAAAATTTTAATTTTTTATCTATATTTTTTAAAAAAACAATTTTCAGTTCAGTTAACTGCCGGTTAACCGAATTTTCAAATCATCCGAGCCATAATCGAACTGAAAATCGAAAATTTGTTTTGGTTTGGTTAACTGAACCGACTTTTTAAAAATTTTGTTAGTTAACTGGTTTTTCGGTTTTATTTTTTGATTTTCGATTTTGGATTTTTTTGCACACCCTTAGTGGGCGGGTTCCAGGCGGGTTGAGTCATACCCACACCTATACCTATTTGTAAAAATTATATCCATACCCATACTCATACCCATTGAGTTTTGTATGACTATACCCATGCTCATACCCATCGAGTTTTTCGGATTTATGGGTTTGATTCGGGTACATATAGAGTATGTAAAGTATCACCCATATTCAACTCACATTGGCATAGACGCTATATTTGATTAGTAACTTCAAGTAACACTATCAATTAGACCCACAAAAATTAAAATTGCAAAAAAGTTCATTTCTACATAAATAAATATTATACGATTAGAGTTTCATGCCTAACATTTATTTTTAGATTTTACCATATTTTTGTTGCATTTTACTAGCAAATTGAATACACAATCGGGTTCGAATTTTAAGAATGCATACCCGTTTCAAACACAATACCCATACTCACACCCATATCCACTTAAAATCCATTTTAATCACCCATTCGAGTGATAAATAGGGTGGGTTTTAATCAAATTTTTCGGGTTGAGATAATATTATTATCCCTATCTTTCTCTCTATCTCTTTTCTTTTCTTAAGACTCTAGACGACAATAATTTAGAGCCTGTTCTCTTCGACTTATTTTCAGACAGAATAAGTTCAGATAAGTTCAGTTCAGAATATGTTTAGTTTAGAAAGTTCAGAATAAGTTCAGATAAGTTCCAATAAGTTTAGTTCAGAAAGTTCAGAATAATAAGTTTAGTAAAAAATTTCAGAATAACTTTAAAATAAGTTCAGATAAGTTCAGTTCAGAATAAGTTCAGTAAATAAAGTTCAGAATAGTTGAGATAAATTCAATTGAGAATAAGTTCAAACAAAATAAGACGAAAAGAACAGACTATTTATTATAAATAATCAAGCCTTTAAAATTAGCACTTAGTAGGTCGATCTTTGTGGTATTTATTTTCAATATACCTTAATACCCTTAAACTGTGAGAAAAGTGTATGTGACTTAACAGTGCTATAATAAAACATACCCTTCAAATTTTACTAAGGAGAAGATAGATCACTTATTACAATTAAATGTTGCGTTAGAAAGAGCAAATGAAAATGAGTCATCAGTACGGGATAAGTAAGTTACCTTTGCCAAATCAGCAGGTCAAAAAGTTGATGGCTTTGACTTGCCAACGATATATTAACAATAAATATCCCAAAAATTGAAACATTGGAAGCCAAAAGTTTGAAGTTTGAAGATCTGTTCTCGTAAAAAGCCCCAACATATGATTATTTGTGTACAAATCCTTTTTTTTATTTTGATTTTTTTGGTTAACATTTCATAGATTTTTTTTTAGGGACGAATTATACTGCAATTAATTGTATGAATTCATTATTTCACATCAAAGTAGTTACTTAATCTGAATTTTTTTTTGTTGCAATGCTCACTTTATTCAAGTTAATAATTCATTGCATATGCCTATTCCAAATTTTATTACATAAATTTCAGACAGTATCTATAAATATCATAACACCATTATAAGAAGAACTATCAATCAATATACGATAATTTATATCTCAAATTTGAGTTTTATAAATAGAGATTATCTACATAAAAACAATTCTCCGTGCCTTAATCCTTGCTAATGAAAGATGGAGCACAAAAGGAAAACTAAGCCAATTTCACTTCCATTACCAAATTACGAGTAAGACTGCACATTTAAGAGCTCCACCCATACACAACTTGACAACAATTACATGCGATGGCATTTTAGTTTGAAATGACTTTTGTAATAAAAGTTCCTACTTTCAAGATGGGGCATGAATTTGATATGTCCGTACTTGGCTACGTGTTATGCTATCATGCGAAGGCTTTTTTTTTAATATTATTAATTCAGTTTATTTAGAAAAAAGAAATCAAAAATGTCGAAAAGAAACCCCACAAAAAAAAAAAAAAAAAAAAACCTTGTTTAGATTAAAAAAGAGTCGGGGTCAGCTTTTTAAGGAATATTATGCTGACCCAATGCTATCACCAAAGGTCATTATTCCAGAAAATTCACACATAAATAGCAAAAAAAAAAAAAAAAGACAATAATAATTAATAACAGAAAAATAAATAAGAAACGAGGTAGCCATGAAATAGTTTCTTCCAAACTTCTATGCATATGTAGGCATGCAGCTGCTGAAAGTCCCTCATCTTTTAATTCTCGATCATTTAACTTTTTTAATAATAATAATTGAGTCTCGTAATAAGTGAATAAAAACTGTTATAATTACCAATCCATGATATATGATATTAATGTAGGAGTCAGAAAACAATGAACCAATTTATAATGTTAGACTTATTTATTTATGTTCCCAAACAAAATTGAGACTTACCTTCTCCTATATATTTGTTTGGGGGATCAACTGACCTATTAGATGAGGTACTCTTTTATCAAAATATTGTCATACAATATATTTTATGTCTAAAGAATTTTAAAAAACATCTAAATTAAATGAAAATGAGATAAAATTAATTCAATGTCAACTCAACTAATTATTTTGGTCTATCATTATCAAAAAGAACTCATTTATGTGTGACCTACACCTATACACATGAATGATGCCACACGGAGGCCACATAAAGCATCAATAAATATTAGCATTAGCGGCGTTGGTGTACCATAAACACCAAAGTGTCGCATCATGGCGTGTTAGAATTATTATTTCAAGTTACGAATTAAGCTTTTTTAGATATATTGTATGGTCATGGATATTGTATGTAGGAGCTATAAATAGCGGAGTTAGAAAGAGTGCTTAAATATGTTTCAGTAATTTGATTTAGTCAAATTAAAGGACATAAAAGATAGAACATTACACTGATAACTAGATAAAAGGAATTGAAACTAAGAGCAGTAGTTAGCATCTTGAAAGTGGTATGCAAATTATCATTGTTGACGTTGGTGGATTTTCTTCTGTTTTCGCCTTATTTCTTATAGAGAGAGGTCTTTTCGTGTTAAGTTGTGGTGTTCTATTATTTTGTACATATAGATTTTTTAAACATAAACTATGTTGTATTTCTAGTAAATTTTGGGATCGTTTTATGAAGTAATTGAACTCACGTATTATTCTACCTCGCTCTGATTTACACGGCTACCTGGCTTAGCACATTTATACATCTTCCTACAAACCCTAAGTTTGCCATACAAATACAAGAATATTATCTCAAGATAACAATATTATCCTAGAAATATACAAAAGATAAAAAATATCCTAAAATTTACAAAAAGATATTACAAAATTATATGAGATAAGATTGTATCTTATCTCAACACCCCCCAAGTTGGTGCATGGAGTTCGATCATGCCCAACTTGCCCTTCAAGAGCTGGAATTGGCGCATCCTAAGAATCTTGGTCATAATATCAGCCGGATGAAACTTGGTACTAATATGAGATAGTATAAGATCACCAGACTGCAGCTATCCCCCAACAAAATGACAGTCGATTTCAATATGTCTTGTACGCTGATGAAAAACTGGATTATTGGCAATATGATTCACGCCTGACTATCACCAAAAAGTTGCATACCACCAGAATGAAAAATGCCCAAAGAGAGGCCAAAAACATTTTTAACTAGATTAATTCACTGGTTACCGATGCCGTAGATCTGTATACTCTGCTTCGACGGAGGAACGAGAGACTGTGATTTGCTTTTTAGTCTTCCAAGAAATAAGAGACCCACCAATAGTTATGAAATACCCCATTAAAGATCGTCGGGTGATAGGACATGCACCCCAATTTGAATCGCAATAAGTAGTAACCTATAAGTCAGAAGTAGTTTTTAGAAAAATACCATTGCCAATAGTGCACAACAGGGAACCGAATTAGGTGGTAATACCCAAGCTCTCCTCGGATCAGGTACAAAGGCTTTTAAGTCTTATTGACACGCCTAAGTCGGGCTATGAAACGTTGTCAGGTAAGGTTTGTTGGATGTTAGATAGTAGAGCGTCTTGTCACTTGACCGGTAATTTGAATTAAAATGATGACCGGCAATACCACTTGCATATTATAAGAATATATCTATATGTACTTGTGTATTTCAACGTGCTTGATGGGCATTACCAAAATCTATATTTAATACAAATTCAAATGTCCATTAAAATAAGATAAAAAGTATATGTTATACGATTCAGGAATATTTTGACTTAAGAATTTTAAACCAAAATGCCAATAGTAGAGTGGATGACAATAGGGTGGTTCGTTTTTGACTGATTGCCCCGTCATTGGAAAGTGATTTTGTACCTTAAACAATATTATTGCCGCTAAATATGATTTAAAGAAGTGGCTGTTTGTACTGGATTTCTGAGAGAAGACAGCCAAAAGCAAAAAGAAAGTTTTTTTTGTTTTTTTTTTTTGGGCTAAGAGTTGAGTTTTGAATACTAATATTTGATCTTATCTAATGGGCTTTATGGTGGAGCCACAATGGCAAATGGGACAACTAAAACACGCATGAATGGCTTGCCCACGAATGCATCGCTAATTATTATCAGGAGTTACGACAAAAATTCGCAATGGTTGCCATTGGTTAAATCATATTCTTCTGCAACTTGGTCCTTATCACCAGACTGCGCGTGTCGAATCCACTATCTTAGAACTTAGAACTCCCTTTTTCCTTTTCCTTTTCTTTTTTATCGAGTGTATTTGGAGAAACTTTTTTCCCCCTTTCTAAAGAGAGTAAGACAAAATTGGCTTAAACAATCATTCTAACCAAGACTCAATCTAAGTTATATCATTGAGGATCGGAAGATTACCCTGCCTTTATCTACCTGAATATTGTCAATGATTATAATATGTGTGTGGTGGGGTTCATGAGAGTCAGTGTTACTTCTTTTGACATTGATTTTATTTCCTTGTTTTGATAATAGTTTTTTCTCTCGTCTTAGTGTGAGTTTGAGATATATATGGAAATATTGGGTTTTGCATGAGGGTAATTGAAATGTTGGCATATGAGACTCACTTATTTTGACTGACGGATGAACCAATTAACTATGGAGCGAATTTCATGAGGGATGAATTCTTTTCAACCATGAGCACTCACATCACGTGGATATCTGCTCCATAGAGTTATGCATAGCTTGCCGTTGTTTGAAAAGGATGCAAGAACATTCAAGAATGCTATTAGTGGTTAGAAAAATGTTATAAACTTAGCGCCGGCTAAGAGTATATTTGTTATTGACTTTTTAGAGATGAAAATTCATGTTAATGTTTTGGATTTATTCTTGTTAAATGATTGTATTGTTGATTATAAGAATTTTCATTATTCATGAATTTCTCTTATTCTATAATTAAGAAAAGCTCAAGGAATTTTTTTAAAAATTTGTTATCATAAAAGCTTAAGGAATATACAACTTTTATTTAAAACACATCTGGTGGAAAAGAAAAATCATCACATTATTCTCTCCAGAAGAGGGGGCAACGCTCCATTTTGACTTTGTTAAATTATGCGAGTGGCACGGGGCAAAAACTAATAGCATGATATCGATTTTGGAGGTTTCAGAATTCATACATGTCTCGTAGCAAGATACTCTTAAATATCTTGTCTTAACTTCAATTAATATATTTTATGATTTAAAATCGTCAAATGTATAATAATTACAACTTATTATGAGTTGTAAAACTTTAGTCAAATTATGTATAGAAGGATGATTTTACTTACACAATTTATAAATTTTGGCATCCTTCCACTACTCAATCATGTCATTTTTTTCAATTTAATTTGTGATAATATCCATTTTAAATGAAAATAAGACACAAAAAAAATATCTTATGACAAAATATTTATCATTTTACATAATTTTTAATATGAAAGAGGGAAAAAGTAATAAGCACTTTTATTTCTTTGAATATATATAGTAAGTGATGAGCAAGTTGGCATCACGAACAATTAGTATTCAGCCTAATTTAGGTTAGCTTATTGAATTGGTTATTTTGTAATTAATAAATTATAAACATCATTACTAGGTACTAGCCAGAGAGCATCATGTTGACTTAATTCTTTTGCGAAGGGTATCGCAACCGCCAAAATTATTTTATCACATCGAAAGATTACTGCAAAAAGTCGTCCCAAGATATTCCCATATATAGCAGAAATTCAGAGGACCTACATCTTTAATGCCTCATCATCGTGATAAATAGTCACTATGTACTAGTACTTTTCTAAGGGCATCCGCAACCGATGACACGAGTGTAAGGGCGTGGGCTCCGCGTGTCACCCGGTTCTCTTCCGCCCAAGAAAATGCAAGGGTGACTCGCGTGGGGACCGTGTATGCGGTCTGCCCCGTGGTCCCCTTTGGTGTTTTTTTAATATTTTCGCTTTTTTTCTTTTTTTTTTGTGTGTGTAATATACTATTTTTAGGTGATTAAAAAAAGAGCTGTGTGTTAAGGTAAGTCCATGACAAATATTTTTATTGGGTAATCAAATTGGAGTTCCATGGATTGGAGAAGTGATGGAATGCAAGTCCAAAAAAAGTGAAACTTTTATTGATGTGGCATCCTTGAATTCCAATTTTTGAAACTTAGGCTGAAAATGCCCTAATGTTTGTTTATAAGTTCCGCTAAGTTAACATCAAGAATCATAAGCTGCTGTTACATTTGAAGAACGACTAATAGATAATGCATGTGTAAGGTAAATCATGTTCGCATAATATTTAATTTTTTTCGTCATATTTTTATAGTAAATCTCAGTGAGATAGTTTCACCTGTGGTTTTCTCTTGAATTTTTCCCCGCCAAATTTAAGGTACGTTTTTAAATAATCTTGCTCTTCTATATATCTTAATTTAATAAATTTCTTTATACACAAATATATGCATTCGCACACATACACATATATATGCTTCTAGTTTAGCTTGTTTAAACATACAGTAATACTTATGAAGGGAAAATATCTGAAGCGAAATTTCAGGAAACTTTAATTCACCAGATTAAACAATTTGCTCGACCCCTGCATATATATTTTGTATATATTTTGCATCTTTCTTTTTTAGGGAACAAATTAAAATGCAACCTAGAAAGATGCCAAAGATAGTGGCATGCATAATATTATCCTTTCATCTAATTATACCCTATGTCTTTTATCTTATTTAGAGATAGCCACAGAACTAATAGTAATTTAATTTGCTTTTCCCTCTCTCTTTTGTGTACTATTAAAAAGGCATTACAAAAGTTGCCAAAAAGCTTTAATTAATTATTATGAACCAAGGGAATATCTTTTGTAAGGACCACCCAGCTTCGAGTTGACGAATAATGAAAGTCCAATTTTGATAGGGAGAGACCATGATTAAAGAACTTAAATTACATTGTCACTTAGTATGAGTTGATATATGCTTCTCCCTATATATAAGGCCATGCCAATCATACGTTTTTTAGTCATCGCCTCTCATTCCTAGCTCTCAATCCTTTGGTCTTAGCTAGCTCCCCTTTGCTTTGGAAGGTCCATCTCCCACCAACAAAGAGGTGAGTCTTTTTTTCGTTTCTTTTTTTAATTTTCATGCATGCATGTACAAAGTTGATTTCACTAGCTTATAGTTTCTTAGAATTGATGTACGATGGTTCTGTATATAGGTCAATACATATTTAACTATTTACATATATGATTATACAAGTTTCAATAAAGTATTTAGGGTTTCTGTTAATACTGATCGAGAACACTTTTCTTTTGTAACATGCTAATTAGAAGCCATGAGAATTTCCATACAAATGTGGAAACAAGCACAACCATTGCTTAAAATCCCAGCAAGTTACTTAAAAATGGAGGTGTTCAATCCATGGCGACTGCCAAAGGAGAAGGTGATATTCATAATGGGGGCGACAGGCACTGGCAAATCCCGCCTTTCAATTGACTTAGCGACTCGATTCCCATCCGAGATCATCAACTCCGATAAGATCCAAGTCTACAAGGGCCTGCATATTGTCACGAACAAAGTAACTAAAGAAGAGCAATGTGGGTTTCCACACCATTTGCTCGGTATAATTGACCCAAACTATGACTTCAATGCTAAAGAGTTTTGCATCACAGCCACACATGCAGTGGAATCAATTCATCAAAAAGGGAAGCTCCCAATCATCGTTGGGGGCTCCAACTCCTACATCAAATCCTTGGTGTTGGACCCAAAATATGGGTTTAGGTCACGATATGATTGTTGCTTTCTATGGGTTGACGTACCAGTGCCCGTGCTTCATAACTTCGTGTCACAAAGGGTCGACAAAATGGTTGAAGCTGGCATAGTGGACGAGGTCCGAGGGATATTTGACCCAAATAAAACGGACTACTCTCAGGGGATCCGACGGGCCATCGGGGTGCCCGAGCTTGACCCATACTTCCGGGCCGAGAAAACCCTAGATGAAGCGGGTCAGGCCAAGGAGCTCCAACTAGCCATACAGAAAATAAAGCAGAACACAAGTAAGCTAGTATGTAGGCAGTTGGAGAAGATCCACCAACTCAAGCACCTAAAGGGGTGGGAACTCCACCGAGTAGACGCCACCGAGGCGTTCAGAAGTCGGAGCAAAGATCAGGGCGATGAGGCATGGGAGAAGTTGGTGGCGCGACCATCTGAGAAGGTTGTCAGTAGATTTCTTTGTGACAATTCTTCTACAACAGAAGTAGCAACAAGGAGCATGATAAGAACAAGTGTTGAGGGTATGGATCATATGGTTGTTTCAAGTCTCTGAATTAGTATTCTAGTCTAGTTCATTGATTGATTGATTAGCCTTTGGTTCTAGTTAATTGCTGATCAGGAGACATTGTACGTTCTGCTGCATGCAGGCAGTTTAGCCATTTGTGGCATGACTTATGTTGCAATTTTGGTAAGAAAAGTTGGAAGATTGACATCAAAGATAATGTCAACGAGCCATGTTATTACATACTTCAAATATTTCTTGTTCGAATACATAAATTTTGAGCCATGGATTTGGTTTCTATTGGAATTTTGCATTTCAGTTGGTTTAGAATTTGTATTATAAATTGGTATTTAGAATCAAGAAATTCATATAAATTATATTCTAGAATATGAAACATGAAATATGTGGAACTATATAACTTCTGTTTTGAAACAAAGGATTTCATTTATGAAAAAGGACAAGGTATATTTTACAATCAAGATTAAAACTAAACTTGTAAATTTGTATATAAACATAAGTATTGTATGCATATGTCTAGAGAGTGTTGGAGATTTTCAAGGTCTAGGAACAGGCCGAGGGAGCAGAAGACCACCACGCTCTGCCCGTGGTGAATGCCACGACCGTGGCTCTCCTATTTCTCCTGGATGGCTTGTTTTTGTTCTAGGCAGCGAGGACCACGGACCGCCCGTGGTCTCAACCATGGTTCGTGGTTTGCAGTTACTAACTGTTTTCCTATTCGGATTGATGGATAAAGCCTCCAACGATTTTCCCTCAAAATGACATATGCCAAAAGGGGCATATCTGGTGCCTCTTTAGATTAAGAGGCCTAGGTATAAGAAGAAGAGAAACCAACACATGTAACATGGATATATTTCTTTATGAATGACTGCAGCACTCTCTTTGATCTAACATTGAGAGAACCTTGAACATCCATACTTGTCTTACTCAACTTCTTATCTCTAAGACTATTTACAGTACAGTAAATAAGTCTTAAGGAAAGTGTATATGTTTTCGATTTGCTGAGATATCCAGTACCGCATTCAGCCCCATTGTTTCAACAGAGAGCCACTAGATTGATGTTGGTCAATGAATGTAAGCCATTTCTGTCACCGACTATATAACAAGGGCAAACGGTAAGAAATGTAAGGTAAATGTCTCTTTTCACAAGAGTATGCCCAATTACATCTTCAAGTAGAATTGTTCGAAGAGAAGGGGAAAAACAAAAATCAAAGGAAAACAAGGCTGTAACAGTGCCCAAATTTTGACAACTAATCTACTACCATTTCTGTTTTCTCTAAAAATGTGATTGGTGATGAATTAAATATCTTCATTAAGCCAGGGGTGGACATATTTGATAATATGGGAGATTTGCCAAGGGATTTGGATGTTTTCTTTTAGTGCTTGAATCACAAATTCACAATTTGGTTGTGGCCTTCAATGACAATTTTGTTAAACCTGATTGAATTGTTAAATTGGCTTCATCTCTAAGAGCTCTAGCTTATGCTGCAAGAATAAATGTCTATCCCCAACATGTTGACCTACCTTGGTTAGCTTGCTTGTCCAATCACAAAGAATGAATCCAAGCTTGTCCAATCGCAGAGAATGAATCCACATGTTGCTAAAGAGCCGTTGAGTGATATATATGTCAAAGTTGATTTTGACGAATCATTGGGGGGTACCACCTCACGTAGTGGTTAGACGTACACATAAGATAATCATCAACTGACATACGAGTTTAAATTCTCTATTCGGCACTTTTTTGGGGGGGGGGGGGGGCTCCAATTAAGCATGCTAATGAGTTGAAAATTTCCCAAACTCACCAGTTAGACCTCTATTGAAGATTGTTTAATGAGGCCTGCTTGAAGGACATAAAGAGGCGTAGGAGGGACCTTGTTGCAGCCACGCCCATAAGCTTGGTACCAACAAATTTCTATAGGAAATCTGGTCCTCCCAAAGTTTGTATTCAGGATGTGGTAATTAAACAAGAAGAGAGTCGGGTGCCATTAATTAGGGCAAACCACTTTCTGCAAATGCTAAAATAGGTTACAGATATGACCCTCCTAAATTAACCCTTAAAATAAAGTTCAAAAGGCTTGGATATGCGTTACCATTATAAAAAGGAAAAGAGGTAAAATTAAAGGCTTGCATTTATATAGGGTGAATTATACGCAAAAATCCATCTTTAACCTCTCGGTAGGGTATTAATAACTCATAGGTATTACTAGTTTATTTTGTCATGATTCTTAAAAGATAGAATTAACTGGTAAGAGCATCTCTAGCAAGATTTTTTTTTTTTTTTAAAAAAAAGCTTTCTATTAAAGATAAAGACTTACCCATGTAAAATAATGTAGATGTTAAATCAATATTACTATGATTGATGTATTTAGAATAACTGCATGCATGAAAAAGAATTCAAGGCTTTTCCACTCGAGATGCATGCTTCCTTTTTTTTTTTTTTAAAAAATAAAGTAATCCAATTCGATTCCCATCAAATGTCATACTCATAAATGACGTGTTATCAAGCCAAAGTCTTCAAAGGTTTGCCCTAGAATAAAAAATAATTATTATGACTCGATACAAAGTCCACACAAATTGATTATATTCCCCCTAAATCAAGCCAAAACCTTTTGACCTTTCGCATTATAGTCCAGATCCCTCTCCTTTGTCTATTATGCTCTGATTATACACTTATTTGAACAGGTTTCTTATTTAATTAGTTTACTAGTTAAGACTCACGCGTTGTTCCGAGATAAATAAGATTCAGACTAACTTTAGTTGGATTATATGACTTAAAATGCTGCAAATGAAATAACCTTTATTTCTTGGCAGATCAAATATAATAGCCTTTACTCTGTGTATTGATAAGACATTAGACCAAATTTGAAGGAAGAAGATCAAAATAGAAGTTCTATAAAGATGAATAGATCAACACATATTTAATACAGATAGCTCTCATTGTTTATACTACTATTTAGATAGTAAAGCCAACCAAACCATTCAAAGTGAGCCAATAACTAACACCGGCATGTCGATGTATTTGCTGGCCAAAAAAATAACTGAAAAGTATCTTATTAGTCGCCGCAACATCTGAAAAAGTTCGTCTCACAATAATTCTTCTGTAAGAGGATCTCACCCAAAAATTCGTGTTTATAAATCATAATTTTCTTACATACTATGTTCCTAGTTTTTCTATGCTTGTCTATTTTCATTAATATTTCCATTTCCTTAATTTCTCCTCGATTATGATTTGCATTTTAAATCTTTCCCCACACTCTAACCGAAAAATTTATATATTTTGAATCTCTATTTATTATTTTTTTAACTCCAAGTTTATAGTCCATTTTAGGGCCCATCGGCTTTCGAATGAGAGTAGGGGACCAAAATTACTACCGGCCCAAAATTATCACGTGATAGGCGCCCTCTATCCCCATGTGGTTGGTATCAATAAAGTGTCACAACCTAATTTATTAGTCTGATTTTTTTCTCCCTAAAATTTAAGAGTAAGATTACTACATTCCCTTCTAATTTTTGAACATTTACTTAAACAGACTTTAGAATTATGAGAATAACAAGAGAACATATACAGTGATAAAACAACTAATTAGGATCACTGATGAAATCTCAGCCAAGTGGCTAATATTGAGGTCTTAAGTACATTAGGTCTCAGGTTCGATTCTCTCTCCCTCCATTATATTGTACTGTATTCGTGGCTAATTTGAACCAACCAAACAAAAAAAGGACACCTATCTGGGAGCAAAGTGCTTATGACTACTAATACATTGCTCAAGGTGTTAAGATTGCAGCCTTAGATTCATGTTAGATGCTACACCCAATACAAGAATATTATCATTGAGGGAGATAACAAGATCCTTATCCAAGTAGCACAGGGTGAAATCAGTGTACCATAGGTAATGCACACTCCTCTGGTTCTAAATATTCAGATTCTTCTACAGTAAGTTTTCAAGTTTAGCACGTATACCGTGAAGGCGATATGACGGCAGATTGGTTAGCAAAGACCAGCCTTCTTCTACCTTTTTATAGTTCCAATTTCTATCTTCCTATGCGTCCTACTGAGCTTCTTCGGATCTTAACGGATGATAACATAAGTAAATCTCTTGAGAAAAGAGTTGCTTAATGTTTCAATGATGTACTTACCCTTCCCCCCCCCCCCCCCCCCCCCAAAAAAAAAAAGAAAATCTCCCCATCTATGGGGTTTTTGTGAGAAGCTAATAAACTTCTCAATTAGCTAGATCACCTTATAAGTTAGGCTATGTTGAGTCCTATCTAATCTCTGTGCCTCCTTCCTTGTTTTTGTTGACAGTCCAATAAATTTACCCTACACAGAAACCTATTGGATGAAAAGATTGTGGGAAACAAGTCCACAATTATTCAAGAATATCATCTTTAATTGCATCACTTCCCAAGAGGTAATGAATAAATGGAATCCACTCAAATGCTTCAAAGACATCTTTGTCAAACCATCTTCTTTCCTTTCTCGTATCTTTTCAGATGAAAAGAATATCATGGGAAGATATGATAATGAGCACTAGGGTTTTCATCCTCAAATCTAAAATTAAGATACTTTTTTCTTTGATACAACATTAAGATCCATTGTGAATATATTGCCCTTCATAACTAATTAAAATTTGACCAGTCATGGTAAAAAGAATGCTCGTGTGAATTTGAGATCAAACTCATAACTCAATTGTATAAATTTTCATCTAAATTTTAGTTCAACAGTATTTCTATCAGGTACGTGTATGGTTTTAATTGAGCATACAACCTTGAAAAAAATGAAAGGGAATGTTAACAAGACGATATAATGATTGTTAGATGGGTTAAACGTTGGTAGTGAAAATTTCAAATGACGGCAATATAGACTTAAATTTGACTATACAAGAAAGCTATACCTCGGTTAAAAGCATCAGTTCACGGCTGGGGTTAACGTGGGGATTCATTAATTAATCGAGTTTAGTTGGATCAGTGAAAACCCTAATGGAGGATAAGAAAGTAACTGACCAAGTGACCAACCATAGGCAGACAAACCAGTAGGGAGGGGACAAAGGGTTCGACGGGGTAAGGATTAGCAATGGCATCTAGAATTTCGAGACTAGTTAAAACGGGTTAAACATTGATCTTTGGGTCTCTATTTTATTAAAGTTGGACTACGGTTAAACAGATGGGGTTCTTCCATCAAATATTTTCTCCATTTACAAGACCAAAGTCCCAAACCTTGTTCGAGGGGAACAAGTGTCAAACTATTTAAACTAATATATATGTTGGTTAAAACAAGGTAAGCATTTGCCAAAGCATATAAACACTAACCATGTTGAAATGAACCATTCAAATTTCCACTCTCTGGTACAAATTGCCCCACAGAATTATGCGCCACTTCAAAAATTAGAATACGACCCATCACAGTTTCATGTCCTGTTTGAAGATACCTGGAAACAGAGAATTGAGCAAGATGCAATGCATCCACAAAATGATGCCTGGAAGGAGCAACGTAACTACTGGCAAGTCCATTATTCTTCCCTGAACTTCCAAAATCAAATACGAGTGTAATCAAGTAACTATCAGTCGCTATCAATGGCTCTCAATAACAGACAGGAGCGTAATCCAGAGCTGAGGCTTGTCCAATGTCCATAAACAGCAGAACGTGGAGCATCCAACACCAGTACATGACTGGAAATGAAGAGTCCGAGCAACAAAGGATGCATGGTGATGCAATAGCAAACTACCATCTAAAAGTTTTCACGCTGACAAACTACATAGTTGAAGAAATGATTCAAGCGTCTGGGCTGAAGCAAATGCAGACATATTAAGCTGCTAAGTTATGACTTATAAGTTATGACTAACCAGACTTCACCTTTCCGCCCATGAGCAGTTGCCGTTTGTGTTGCTGATCAGTAGAACAGGTTATTTTCTGAATAATTCTCACCTGTCGATCACAGTATCACGAGCTTTGCTCATAGCTTTGTTTGTAATGGTTAGCTGTCCCAAAAGCAGCATTTTAAACACCCCCCCCCCCAAATTATCTGTTAAGCAGCTAAAACAGAGCTGTTTTCATCTTTGTACGACATGAAGAAGATATTCGAGCATTTTTCTTCCGAATCAAGAAGGAAAACATAAGCTTAAACAGATTGAAACTTCTATTTCCAATTAGATTCCAAGTCTCGCAAACCATAAACCAGGGAAAGAAATTGAACTAGAACAGAATTAATGAATGGATCTGTATTATCAGTATACTATAAGAAAATCTCATACAAGCTGTCTGCTTAATATGCAAACAGTCCTTAACTCCTTATTCAGACACAACATACAACCAAAATAAAAGTCTAAAGCCCTTTTCCCTAGTCTAAGCGTTCATTCACATCGCAAAATGAAAGGTTAGATTCAAACGATCACCCGGCTTGGACACTGGTATGTAACAGTACAATCTTGAGCGACAGAAACCGTGTAATTGTGTCTGGGCTTGGCCAGAAAAACAGGCAAATAAACCAGCAGATCACAGACACATTGAGTGTCAATCTGTTTCAACCAACGGCAACAATCAGCTTCTGCAGGGGTTTCTTGGTATTGAATACCATGCCTGTGCCTGTGATGGTGTTTGTGATGGTGGCGACTTGGTGGAGAATTTGGAGAGGGTGGGGAAGGCGGAGATGGAATTGGTGGAGGTGGTGAAGGTGGAGAAGGCGGGGGAACCGAGGAATAAGGAAGACTTGAACATGCACGACTAACAAGGAGAAATTGGGAAAGGCACAAAGGGCGAGGAGCTGGATAAGCTGGCACTCGAAAAGTCGGAGGATATTGGCTGTTTGACTTGGATATCAAGGCTAGCAAAGCAGCAATGAGCGCCAATCTAACAATTTTTGTCCTCCCCATATCTTGCATCGTCACAAATCAAATGATCAGACAGGAGATAAAGTATAAATGTAAGTAATTGGATTCTAACTAGCATCTACTTAAGTAGGAGAGCATTCATGCACTTGTTGTTGGTCACAAGAAGTTACTTCTTTGGAACAATATATAAAAAAGAAATGAACAAGGGAGTGATTAGAAATACCTACAGATGGCCATTCATTCTGTGTGAGCAATATTATGAATATTGCAATGTCAATAAATAACAAAGAGTGTGAATACATGGATAATTTTCCTCTTTCTTCACTGCTCCATGTACGCCCTCAAATTTACGCATGCCTTGCCACAAGGAACAATCACCTTGAACTGTCATTTCCTAGCCTCTGCTCTTTCAAGACATTTGGTCATCAAGAGAGAGGAGATTTTCAAAAATGTTTTCCAAGTTACCAACACAAATGAGTTACACTCATGCTTCCTATTGAAGAAAACCACCTCAGCTACAACTTATTTGCGAGATTCATATCCAAGACTAATGAGGCACGCAGCTAAAATGGATTTCCATTAACCGGAACAGGCATATCTCCATGGGGAAAAAAAAAAAAAAAAAAAAAAAAACCATTGAAGGGGGTCTATTTCAACCCCCCCCCCCCCCCCCCCCCCCCCCCCCCACCCCCCCCCCCCCCCCCCCCAAAAAAAAAAACCAACTGTCAATCAATTTTTTTCCTCCAATTTGTGCTCAGTGCTAAAGGCCATAAAATGTGCCAAGACACATCCTCTACATGTTTCACATTGTATCAGTTAAAGCAGAGACTGTACACACATGTAGGAAGATCAATACATAAAGACAGGGGACAAAACAAAAAGTTCAGGGAAAACCCAAGCTTCATCGCATCAGAAAAATTGGACCCAGTATTCCCAACAGAGATGCTAACACAAAAAACTGCACTATATTTGAAATAACAAACTAACAAACACGATACCCCAAAGGGACTCTGAAAAGTCAAACACACAGCACATCTGCATTAACTGTTTACCCTTCCTCTGCCACCATAATTGTCTACATAACACCATCACACCAGATTCACGACATCTTCCCTTCCCCGCTTGAAAGCTCTCCATCACTAGATTGAAACCGCAATTCTCGATTATTAAGTGCCATCAACTCCCTGTGCTTTTGGACAGCGTCCCTCCTTAACTGCAACTCCTCAGCCCTGAATTTCCATCCCTCTTCTAACAACTCGACGAATTGATCCTTAATCTCAAGCAATGGATCCCGATCAATCAAGACACCATCCTTGTACGCCTCTCTGAGCACCGCTGTCTGTATGCCACCTTTCAAAGACATGTAGAATATACCCGAATGCCTAGTGAACGCACTCGAGAATGCATTCGAAAACCTATAATCCTCACTAAACTTACCTAATATGGGCACGGGAATCCTCTTAAACAACGATAGGGACAGCAACTCATGAAGTACTCCCACCATTCTCTTCTCCATCTCTCTTGATGCAGGTTCCAAATAAGATGTATTATCATAAGGGTTTATGTAAGGCATCTCCATCCAATCTCTAACCCATTCCCTCATCTCCTTCTTAATGAAAAACCCCGGCGGAAGCTTCCAATTGAATGAAGGCCGAACCCTAATGCCCGTCAACCTCTCCTCCTCCTCTGCCCTAGCCATTATCACAGACTTGGCAAAATCTGGCTCCCATGAAACCAGCTCTAAGAATGAATTTTCCTCGGAATTACCCACCAATCTGAAATATTTCGGATATCTGGGTACCAAATTGCTCAAAAAATCATTAGGAAACCCAAATTCCCGTTTAACATGAACCAATTTTTCAGCACTAATCACCTTATTTTTTGACATCATCAACAACTTACACAACTTGGCAACAATCAGCGGCTCATTTAAAGCATAAATCCGCTTCTCCTCTTCTAAAAACCTAAGAAGCGAATCACTAGGGCGGATAAATGTAACGAGTTCTGATTTGGGTCTGATCCGATCAAAATAAGCGTCGAATAAAAGAGGGTTTTGCTCAATGAAGGTTCTAACTCTCACAGCGAGTCTCAATCTCTCTCTTCGCTTCTCTAAGTACCTCAATGGCATGACATGACCCGGTTCGTTGAGGACCTCTTTGACGACCCGAGCACAAAGTCGCCATCTTTTGTCGTCCTGAATTGCTCTGTCGAGCAGTTGGTCTCTGCGCCAATGGACTTTGAGGCTGGAAATCGAAGACCATTGCTGCAGAAAAACCCTAGCCCTAGAACTTGGGATTGAGGGAAAATTGATGGGAATTGGGGGGTATAGCTGAGTGATTATCTTGTGGGCGCGAGGGTTCAAAAGCATAATCAGTTGCGCAAGAGCCCCTTTGACGTTGGGATGAGTAACAAGTCGAGGCTCTACTAGTAAACAAGTAGCTTCCGACGTCTTTTAACAGAAATCCTTTTTTTTTTTTTTTTGGTAATTGTGTTCATTCATCTATTAACATATGTACACAGTTCCCTTTTTAAATCTTTAATAAAATAGTAAAATTTACTCTTTTTTTTTTTCTCTGCTCCATTAGGACCTATTCTTTTTGTTAGAAAATATGAGTTGGTAAATAAGTAAAGTTGGTTAAGATTGATTGAAGTAGGTATTTTTTTGTTGAAGTGAATGACGTGGATTGAAATAGGTTGAAGTGGACTGAATTATTTTTTATTTGATGGGTAGAAATTGATCAAAATAGTGGAAAGTAGGCTGAAGTAGGTTGAAATGAGTTAAAGTTAATTGAAGTGGGTATTTTTTTAATTGAACTTTTGAAATAGGTTGAGGTGGGTTGAAATAGGAAGTCGATTGAGATTGATAAATTTGGATTTACGAATGAAAAGAACAAGTTTCGTTGGTCCTTTTCAATTTACCAACTTCAACCCACTCCAATAAAAAATACCAACTTCAACCCACTTCAATAAATTTCAACCAACTTTCAATTCACCTCATTCAAAATTTTATTCTCACTATTTTAACCAACATCAAAAAATATACCAACTCCAACCAACTTCAACAAAAAATACCAACTTCAATTCAGCTTAACTAACTTCACTCCTTTTACCAACCCTGATTTATCAATGAAAAAAATAGGCCCTGGTGTCTCTTTTTACTTGAAAAATTGACGAGGCAGCTTCACTAAAGGAGCCCAATAAGAGCAACATGCCAAACTACATTAGGTTCAGTTGATTAACAAAATTGGCATGGCCAAGTCATAGTCGACCCATTAATGAAGTAGGTTGGATTGAATTTTTCGTGTGAATGAATAGGTTAGAAGGAATTGGCACAGGGTCAACTCGTTTATAAACCGTTTTAAGATGGAACAATCTTGCATAAAAAAATCTCTATAACAGTGATTATTACGTACAAATTGTTGCTAATAGATTTAACTAATTAGAGCGAATAAAATACTAAGATAGGTATGTTAACAAAACAAAATTGGATCATTACATAGTTCATTAGTCGATGATCCTCCACAACCCATTATTATTCTGTAAATTGGCCGACTTGTTATTAACACAGTTGTTTTGGTATGAAAAGACAAAGTCAATGAGAAATGACGATTGATCATACTATAATTCTATCAATTCTCCCAACCTAAGGTACACCCAAAATATCACCCACCCCGATCAAGGCCCTGTATTTGTGTTAGCTGATTACTCAATAGAAAGAGAGACATAAACACCAGCCTGGCCAGCCCACCCATACCTAATGGCTTCCTTGCTTTCTTAGCTAACAGGGCTTGATTCTATAGCGAAGCGTTCTATTTTAGTTCATGGTCTTTCTTGTGAATTACATAACATTAAGATGCCTTTTAATCTGTCTAAGGCAAACGCTTCAGATCTCACTCCCAATGTCCCACTGAGTTGAACTCTGATGCTTTGCTAGCACAACTATTCTGATGGTTGCTTCTCTCTGTCACTTTCATATTTTATGCCTTACAATCAGGCCTTAAGAGCCTGCCTTGATTTCCTTTTTCTTTTTCCAGGCTTCTAGTTAGTTATCTCCTGTCTTCTGCGTTGCAGAATCCTCGTCTTCAACTGCTAAGAATCCAATAATATGCCATTGTCAATTGCTTTAAAAATATTGAAAAATTATTGTTGGCTGCAAGATCAAGGTTAACTGGATGATGATCAACCTGTCAATGCCTGTTCTAAGCCTAAAACACAATAACTTGACCAATTTGCTACCGTCATCTGGAATAAATAGGCCAAGCAAAATTTACACTGCACATCTCTTTGCAGACATTTCGTTAAAATGTGGGCAGCACAGCCAGTAGAATCCATAGTAATGCCAATGGCAACTAAATCGGAGGCTCGAAATTGTACAACTTTTCACATCTACAGAAGAGCAAGTCCTTCCCCCCCCCCCCCCCCCCCCCAACCCAAAAAAAAATCCCATGTAATTAAACATCGCCCTTGTGGACAAAGATATAAAAGATTCACACCATTTACAAGAATCAGAACGTGAGACACCAGTGTTAGGAGATGATTATTTACGGGGACTATCGGCCTCTGAACTGGCAAGAGATGTGACTTTACTGCCCTTTTGTGAAGTCCTCTTTGTTGACACAAGTGGAATGCCCTCCTCCTCATCGCCAGGTGGAGAGCAATATTCATTGCCACCCTTAAAGATCGGATGGACGTAAGCATCCCTTAGGTAAGTTCTTACATTCAAAGTTGGGTCCGTTGCTCGTTCAAGCGTATCCTTCATCATGGCTTCCTGTAGTAAATTTGCAATGCAGTTCTTAGACGGGGTGCAAATTTCTCAAATTGTTTGCTAAACATGCTAGCTATGAGTCGCATGTCTATTTGGGATCATTTACGAATCCTGATCTTTTTAACCCCTATAATGTGATGAGCTGATGCAAAGATTTTTTTTTTTGTTGGGGGGGGGGGGGGGCCGCCTGGCCCAAGACTAACCTGTAATGGGAACCTGGTAAACGCTGATTCAAACCGTCCTTTGCAAAATCTATGGAACCAAATTGTCAACACTGGGAGGGCAATCAGCAATGGCGTTGTTTTCTTCACATTTCTTGTGCTCAAAAGTCCCAGCAACACAAGCTGCGATATGAAGAGACCGATAATTATGCGCCGGTGCACATCTGGCCAGAAGGCAGCTGAACTTTCATACTTCCGATCATAAACATTTATAATCTAGCATTGAGATAGATCTGTCAGTATATATCAACCAAATGAAAACCAAAGACAACAGAGAACTCAAAGAAATCAAAAGCTGAACATTCTGCTTTCAACTAGAAGAGGGAAAAGTAAGAATGACATGATATGGTGTTTCCAGCAAAAAGTATGGAAGGAAAGAGGCGGAGTTTTGTCCCTCATACTCTTCAAGACTTACAGACTTCATTTTGCCTCAAGTATCCATGTCAGACACAGATATGGACACCACCTTCATATTGAACCTAAAATTTACAAAACTTCTGAAAAATTGCGGAGTCCAACACAACATCTGTGTCAGACACTTCACGCTTCAACACAGGTATGGCCAAATCAGTGTGACATAGCTTATGGTAAAAGAAAAAAGGTAGTTCATACAGCAATGGATGACGTATTGAACCTAAAACGTACAACATTTCTAACAAATTGCTGAGTCCGACACAACATCTGTATTAGACACTTGACACTTTAACTTGGGTATGGCCAAGTCAGAGTGAGATAGCTTATAGTAAAAGAGAAGAGGTTAGTTCATACAGCAATGGACGACATATTGAACCTCAAATGTACAGCATTTCTGAGAAATTGCTGAGTCCGACGCAACATCTGTGTTAGACACTTGACACTTCAACATTGGTGTGGCGAAATCAGTGTGACATAGCTTATAGTACAAAAGAAAGGTAGTTCATACGACAATGGACAAGTATAGGTTATACCTGATGTCGGAAAACCAAGTAAGCAAATGCAAAGAAGACGATGATGAAGGGAAGAAGTATTGGCGCAACCAAACAGTAAACAAATCCAAGCAAAAAGTAGAGCTGCATCCGAGGCTCATATGTAGGAAAGTCCAAGAAGCCAGGATCCATTGCTTGCTCTCTGTCTTGTTCTGTTTTAACCAAGAATGTATTCTTTATATGAAATATAATGAAAGGTACTAGTCTGAGGACCTCTGCGGCAACACTAGCCCAACCATCAACCATAACATAAGTTATGAAGAAAGTGGCTTTCATTGGGATCGCTACCCCAATAGTTTTTGGAAACCTACAAAGAAGCACGGAAGTAAATTAGATTGTGCAGAACAGCATTGAGATTACTGGGGATAAGAAGTAGTCCCAGGTAGGCTGGAGCATTAGGCCAAAACCAAAATAAAAGCAACGTGTGTTTCCCCCAACCCAAATTACATGTAATGGGAAGATACAGAAGCTCTATCGGGGGGGGGGGGGGGGAATCTACTATAGATTTAGAATCAAACATTACTTACTCCGTGGGAGACTGATGCAGAAACTTATGGAGTTGCTCAAATGCTGTTCCTGCAATAATATTCCCCAGGAACACATTCACCAGTATAAACAAATAATACTTCGCTGCAGATCTTCTCTCCAAAGATGAGAATGAGGTGAAGCCTTCTATCTTGGACATAATCATTATAACCACCGGTATCAGGAGGAGGAATACCTTCAGGATAATGCCTGGGAGATACCCTTGGATAAAAGACCTGACAACATCCCTGGAAAATTTTTCCATTAGCAAATTTGCTAGAAGTTGGACATTTCCCGCTGCCCGGGGGGGGAGGGGGACATGATTTAGCAAGCTTTCTATTCTCCATTTGTTTATCACGTATATTTTGCAAGGGGAGAAATGAACACGATCTCATTGATTTCTTATTGATTTTCATTCAACAGCAGGTGATACGCATGAGCAATTCTCATGAATACATATGCATGTCACGCCATAAAATCCATGTAAAGAACATAAAACCACTAATTTTGTCTTGTTCTTCGGAGCTAATACAACCACTAATTGTAATCATGACTATGTTCCGCTTATCTGGAGTTGCTATAACTTGACCTGAAGTAAAGAGAAGAACAAACTGAACCCCTCCCTAAGTATTCAGGCATCCAGGACGACTAATATACTGATTTATTAAGATGACAGAAAGAAGTCTTTTGTCAAGCCAGCCTAACCCCAACTAGCCTGGCATCAAAGCGTTCACTGGACCCTAGACATTGGAAAGTTCTAAGCAAATCTTAAGAAACACAAGGTTTAACAAAAACAGAATTTTTGTGCATCATTTCCTGGGCATGCAGGGAGGAGCGTTAGAACAGACAGAGAAAAACCAGTCTATGGAAATATGAAGTTAAATTTCAGCCAGTGCATAAAAATTTCCTCAAAACAAGAACCATGGGCAACTTCACACACCTAGTCAAATGGACCATGGTAGTAAAATGCCCTGAGCAACTAGAAATGTGAATAGTCAGGAGTTATCAGCAATAAATGAATAAAACAGATGGATTCGCATTCATGGGCCCATATAATCACACCCCTATTGACTAGTATACATAAATGCATGCTATGCTTTTGTAACACCCTAAGTGTGGCTTAAAAGGATTTAAAATGACTACTTATATCACCAAACGTGCACCTTTCTTTTCGAGAAGTTCACTCTTAAAAACTCTACAGTTAAGCGTGCTTGCTGTGGAGCAATCTTATGACAGGTGATCTTCTAGGAAGTTCCCATGCAGCGTGTGAGCGAAGGACGAAACATGCCGAAAAGACCTATGGTGATTTGTGGGGTCAGTCAACGATCCTTAATAGCCGTTCCTCGTAACTGTCTGCCGCCCGGGAGGGCGTCGGGGCGTTACAGCTTTTCTAGGAGAGCAGTTGTTCACCAGTCATTTAGTATGCATTGAAGAATTGAATTGAAGATTACTCAGCAATAACATTCAAAAGTGCTTTCTAAAAAAACGAAGTCAATTGGACAAAATGAGAAAATCCATTCATATTGTATGTCTTCCCATTGCAAGTGCCTGAAATATATGGCTAAAAGCAGATAATGTACTGTGGATAGGGAACAAGAAGCAGGTGTAAAATGAATATGTTTATATTTAACAAGAGCCAGCCATTCAGGAACATCACATTCATATCCTGAATTACTACTAAAGAAGATGAACAGGCATCAAACAGTACTGACCTTTCCACCAAATTCTTCAGGAAAGGAAACACCTTCTCAATTCCATCAATATTGGCCACTGATTGTACAATTGATATTGGGACCATAAAAAAGAATATGAGAAAGAAAAGGGCCACGGCCATGAGCAGCCTCCGAATATTGAGTTCAACGTAAGGTATTGCAAGATTATTCCAGTAAACATCACTTGGTTCAGGAGCCCATTCAGTTAACCATATGGTAGGATTATTTGATTGCTGAGTTTGTGCACAAACAGCAGCTCCCCATCGACTTTTAAAAGAAACAAATGCTGCAGGTAATAAGGCTTCTGGATCACTCAGAACTCTTTCCCTTTCTGCTGCTTCCTGTATGAAATCATCAATCATCTAAATCAAACAGCAAAACAACATTATACATAATATGTATTTGATAAAATTCGTTCTCATGGAAGGAAAAACGATTTGCCATTCTTGCCTAGGATAGGATAGGAAAAACAACATCCATTTGCATTTACAACTATATAAGTCATCTATAGAGGCAAATAGTCGCTATATCATCATTGGGTTGGCTAGTCTAGCCATCTCTTTGAGAAAGTCTACACATCCAATACATCGATGTTTATAAGCTAACTCCAGAAAACAGAGTTACAGCAGACATTGAAGCTCTTGTCGACAGAATGTCATCAACTCAGAAGGAACTAAGGTACAGTTCATGCCTCAATCAAATCCTGCTTCACAGGTCAACTGAGATTATAGAATCGGCTTTGGCTTATAAAGACCATCATGTCTGCTCTTACATCTGAAAAAATGCATAGATATTATGGTCTGATCTAGGTTTGTCAAAGCACCATTTCCTTTTGTCATTAACTGTGATGCACAGGTTACCAACAAGTAGGAGGGTTTTAAAAATGGATCGCAGCATACAACCACGGTATCGCTTGTATCCTCTTTCAGCAAGATGGTGAAAAGCATGAGCATTTTTCTTCTCTTGTGATTATTCTGCTAGACTGTGATAAAGATAAGGAGGTGTTACCATTTCTTGTAGATAGGGGAGATGTCACATGGTTGAAAAACAAATAGTTGCTGAGAGCTGAGCGACATTGACATACAGCAACTGTAGCCACTTCCGTTTATCAGATTAGGAATGAAAGAAAAGAGTGGAGACTACTCAGGGGATAGCAAGAAATCCGAGCTGTTCATGCAAGGACATGAATTCAGCTGCTACATTGCAGAGTAGCATATTGTCAGCAGAAAGTTATTAGGGAGTTCATCCAAAGCAAGCTAAAGTTTACTTTTTACTTTTTCTGGTTATGGTAGGGAAGTTTCATTTCTTGGGTTTCTCGGTGTTGGTTCTGCAGAGGTGTTGCCATTACAACCTGTGTATTAGTGCTCCATTTTGATTACTTAGTAAATAAAAACTTTGCTTTTTTTTGGGGTGGGGCGTATAAGATATCGTGTACACCGAAATCCTAATTTTCACCTAGTTTGAAAATGAATGAGATCGAACATTGGATTTAACTGCCATCTGTGATTTGTCACTACTAGCATATAAACAATCCTCCTCCTGAACAAGGCATGTGCCACCACCCACCAATAAATGAACGAAGCTAACTAAAGTACATTGTCAACTACTTAGGTGTAAGCCATAGAGTGAAGATTACTTACTTTTTCAGTCAGCTTCTCAATCTCCTTGGAATAGTAATCAATTGCATCCACACGAGCGCCCCAAAGACCACCAAAACCTGTCTATAGAACTGATCTTAAATTCTGTTCACTTTCATTTTTCATTCGCAAATATAACATGGAAATAGAGACATGCTCAAACGAAAGAAGTTCTCATAATAATGCTTCATTGCTTCATCAAAAGTCAAAATAGGTAAGAATACCTTAGTTGTGGGCTTTTTTGAGGGATTTCTTTCATATTTGTTCTGATAGTAGATGAGCCAATTCTGCAGACTCTTCTTCTTGTCAACCAAGTTTGCTAGCTTATTGGCATTGTACACGACCTACAACATCAGAATAAAAAATATTGCAAACACTACTATTAGTAACCATTTCAGTCTAAGAAAGAGACAGATCTAACTTCTGATGCACTCAAACACCCCCCCCCCAAAAAAAAAAACAAAAAAAAAAACCAAAAAAAAAAGATCAAAAAAATTAAAAAAATTGCAGAAATCCAGCTTCTTGAATGCAGCTTTTGAAACGTCGACTCAATCAGCCGTTATTGAATTGCCAGAGAACCAAAACCTTCCCCGTTTCTATTTCACACTTTCCTTTGCAAGCCAATCAACAATCAAAATTTAAGGATGACAAAAATAGGCAAATGGCCAATGAATCTCAAACATAACATAAATTTCATAATCTGACTCAATACAAATCTAAATGGACTAAAGAAGACCAGGACATTTAACTCAATATAAAACTAAGGCTAAACAAAAATGCTAAAAATAATGGACGTCAGCATTCATGTGATGCTTCAAGGTCGACATATCACCAGTTGACACAATGGCAATTTTTGCCATTGTACAGCTAACAATAAGATGCTGTCACAAAGATAGGTCAAAAGTCCCCAAATGTTGCCGGATCAGAGGTTGACTACAAAGCACACTTCACAGAAAAGAGAGAACAAAATCAATCAATACAAACTTGAACCGGGCAACTGATGGTAATTCAGAGAGTGTCCCCTGAGGTCAAATATTTATTATAGAATAACACAGTTTAATTGATCAGGTGAAGCAATTAAGATAATGTCAACTGTGCTCTGCTTGAAAGCTCTACTGCAGATGCTCAAAGAATCTCGAAAACATTTTAATCAAATTAATGGCCATGATGCCGTGGAATGGGACTGAATAGTCTGAATTATCCAAGACAAGTTTGATCGATCCATTAAACTCTGGGCCTGACATATCCAGACTCGCTACAAAATCAGTGTTTCAAAGCAGTGATTACTAAATCTTCACAAAGTCGATCTCCAAAACTCGCTACTAAACAAAAGGTAATGAATAAATAAATAAATACCGCATACCTGATGTAAGAGATAATGATCCGGATGATTCACACAGAAGAAATGTTCAACATGCTCACTGACAGATTCATCAGGATCTGGAGGAACGTTTCTCACAAGTACCTGAAATATGAATAGAATAATCAAAGGACAAGCAAACATAAGAACTCATATTGGGATAGGAGCTATGCTAAGAAGCATATACAGAGGCAATATATGGACAACATGACACTGCTAGATCGATATGAGACTTTTCCCAAAAAAAAGGCAGATGCATATTAGTTCAAAAATATTGACCTAATTGCTCAAGGTTTTTTTTTTTAAAAAACCTGTTTTATATTATTGAGTCATGAAAACAATCATGTTTGAATGTGAAGAACGATTTATCCGTAAGGTGTATGTCCTGCAAAGGCCAAATTGGCCCAAATAATAAAAAAGCATTTCTTGCGGATTTCAAGTGTGTCTAAGGGAGTCCAAGAGTATCTCAGAGTTCCAAGGACAGTTGGTGTCTAACAAAGGTCAAAAAGATACACTTAGTTTACAGTGAGGTCCCAGAGTTTTCTCACTTACGGCTTTTCCCTTCTTTTTTTTTCTTTTTTTTTTTTGGGGGGGGGGGGGGGAGGAGGGAGGGGCTGATGGGTCAAGCATCACACCTTCCTACCTTAACTTTCCTAAGGTGCTTCACATAAGTGCAAAGCTGTTTGAGAGCAGGTTTTGGAGATAATTAGTGAGGTGGAAATCAACATTTTTGTCTAAAGGGGAAAGATTGACTTTACTATGAATCACATTATGGAATATTTTGTATTACTTATGCCTTTGTTTATTATTCCAACTAGCATTGCTTAGAGAACATCTAGACGCTTATATTGGTCCAGTAACACTCCCTTTAATGAATTCCACTGTTGCAGTAAGAAGATGTTTGCCGTTCCAAGGAAAAAGAGAAGGCTAGGCATACAATCTCTTCATGTGATGGATGGAACTCTCCAGGCCAAGTGGTTCTGGTGGTTTATAAAGGAGGATATTTTAAGGAAAAAAACATGGCCAAGGACTCAAGGCAAAAAGAGAAAGCTCATGGGGAAAGGTTTGCTGAAAATCTATCTTGGCAGGTTCAGAGATTTATCTCTTCTTGACGGAAGGGCTAATGGGGTTCAACTTCACAATGTCAAAGATGCCTTGGTGAAATGGAAAGAAGGATGAATGGAGAGTTTTGGTTCTTGGAATCTGGAAGATTATTATGTCATTATGCGGGGTATTTATTGGGTGGAGTATATGGAAGGAGAAGAATCAGCGGATTTTCAAGGGTACAGCAATCGTTTACCAAAAATTCAAGCCTTATTTTTCTGTAAAATTTGTATAGTACTATAGTCGAAGTTGAGTTTTTAGCTGTGGACAAAATTCACTTGTTCGGTGGTAGATAATATCTAGCATGAGAGCTTCAAGGATCATGACTCTTTTGGTTGGCCCCTCTTGTACAATAGGGACATCCGAGTGACGTCTTTTGACATACTTTTTTGAGTACTCATCAAAAGGGGGGGGGGGGGACCCAATATTACTTCACTCCCTAGAAAAGCATGGCTGCATAGATAGAAATAGCATTTCCATATTTTTAACAAATTTCATATGAAATTTTAGCCATAACCATAAAAGTATAAAAATATGCAGTAAAAAAAACAAACAGGAAAACTAAACAGGATCAGAGAACAAGCACATGGCCGGTTGGTGCCATTAGGATACTGTGTAAGGCTGCCCAGGGAGCACGTTGCGGTTTGCTACTGAGTAGAGGGGGGAGGGTCAAGGGAGTGTTGTGATATCCGGTTTGGTGATTGGTGAGTGTGCAACCACCTATATGCCAGCCTATAAGAGAAAAAGAGGTCATCTCCCCCGCCCCCCAACACGCACTCAAAAAAAAAAAAAGAGTACAAAAAATAACTCAGATTTCCTTGGTCCGAAGGCTAGCACAAGGAGTCCTTATGTGAAGCCTCCGCTGAGTTTAATTTATACGTATTTATACATGCACACATGTGCACGCAAATGTACACTAGCTAGCACACACATCTGGAAGAAAAGTGTGAAACATAATCATAGGAAAAGAACTTACAAACAACTACAAAATCATACTTGAGGTATCAAGAGTTTTAACTGCAATTATGAATGAAAAGTGGAAACCAACTTGAAATTAAAGACGTGTACATGCAGAGTATAGGTATTGAAATTTCACAGCAACTGCCCACTTATTATTTCAAAATTTGACATTCAATCAGTGAACAAACTCCAGGTGAAATTCTCATTAGTTAAGAAAGCTTACTGTGAATTGATCAGGACGTCGATCGGAAGCAGCAATAAATTCCAACCTCATGGTTGTAGTTGTTTTATACTCTTCATATAGCATATAATATACCCAAAAAGTGCACAGATAAGCAACAGCAATATGTACCCAGTATCTGTAAGAAACAAGCAAAGAGCGGTTATGAATAAGGAGAATCTGTTTCAGTAATAATACATAAGGATGACAATATTCAGGTCTAAGATCAATTTAAATACTTTATTTGTGCAAGTTGATGATGAAAGTTTTTGACTAATTTTCCTTATCAAAGACCAATTCTGTTTTGTGTAATACAGGCCAAATAAAGCTATCATATCCGGGTCATATTGGAATTTCTACAACAGAAATAGCAAAAATCTTACATTTAGTATCTAGATTTCAAAATTTGGACAGGACAATAAGTGGCCTTTCCCAAGACCAGGATAAGATTATACTGTGCTACTTTCACATGCTGAGATCATGGTTGGAAAAATGGTCCCTAACATGCTGCGCATCTCTTTTGACACATGATCTTGCATCTCTTCCCTCTTCTTTTTAGGATGCAAGTACTTTCAATCCCTTCACCTCCCCACAACAGAAAAATTCAGATGCAAGATCACAATAGGCGTTCGTAGTCTTTATTTATCTATTTGGTGTTTTATTCACCTATAAGTTTGAAGCAATCAGAGTTTAATACACCCCAATCTTGGAAACTTGTAAGTCGTAACCAAGCCTAAATGACATAGGCTTTCAAATATTCTTGCCACCCCAAGCAATAATCCAATCAGCAAGTCATATCCCAATTACTTGTTTAGTACATTGTTTCTTCACCATGCTCCAAACTGCGAGGTGAAGACTGAAACAAATTAAGCATAGCCACCAGAAGAACGTATTCCATTGCCATTGCCGGCCTAGGTGTTCATCGATTTATGAACACATTGTACAATCGTGGAAGACAATGAGACCAACAATTTGTTTAGTACATTGTTTCTTCATCATGCTCCAAACAGCGAGGTGAAGACTGAAACAAATTAAGCATAGCCACCAGAAGAAAGTATTCCATTGCCGTTGCTGGCCTAGGTGTTCATTGATTTATGAACACATTGTACAATCATGGAAGACAATGAGACCAACAATTTATTGGGTTCTTAAGCTATATAATGCTCACAAATCAGCCCTCTTCAATTTCCATCACTTATACAAGCTACCATGTAACCAGCAGCCACTAACAACCAAAACAATAGAAAAAGAGGGGCATCATCCATACTTTACCTCAGGAACATGCTGGTACTCATAAAAAGATAAACGTATACAAGCTTATTGATAGAAAATCTGCATCTCCACGAATCATAGTATTTTTTTACCTGCTTGATCCAGATGGAATATTCGATATCGACAATTTGTCAATGTCACTGAATGTGTAATCATGGGAATTTTCCAACCATTGTCCCGTCCAATTAACAGGCACCAGAACTGCAAATGCCAGTACTGCAATTGGAACAAATATTTTCAAGCTGCAAGTAATGTTATCAATGTTACATCAGTAAAAGAACAAAAGCACTACACAAAAAGATAGCAAAAGCCACCTCAAAAGGGACAGAGACAGAGACAGAGAAACACAGACAGAAATTCTCCCCTAGATGACATTCATGTTAAATGCATCCATATCAAGGATAAATGGCAACAAAAGGAGCCCATAATCCTCAAAAAGAACCGCTAATTATCCTCCTTGATCTTAAGACAACCAAAGGAAAGGAAAATAGGAGGATAGACATACTCATGAGTCACAACCAACACTTATATTAGTACACCACTAGAAAGACTCCTATATGACCAGCTCGTACGAGAATATCTAATATGACAGAATTCAGTGGCAGCTTCTATGCTCAATCTTGCACTATGCCAATGAGTCATGTTATCTAACACAAAACACATCACTGAATTTGTCAAGGGCATAATGTCATATACAGACTTACCCTAGAAGATAAATTCGAATATAAACCACAGAATCGAGCCCAGCATGCTCAATAAGCTCAGGTTCAGGCATTCTCAGTGCATCCAGCATCCATTTCAGAAATCGTAAGTACATCCTATAATCCAAGTTTACAAACTTGGAATGAATTGGACTTGCCCGAAGACCTTTTAAATACCACTTTGGAAAGTACACTCTATCATTTACAGGCTGAAGCCGTAATATGGCAAAGGCGATAAGGAAAGCTAATGCAGACAGAATATTGATTGCAGCCGAAACACCAATATCTTGAAGGGTTGCCATTTGATTTGATAATATAGGTCACCTGCAATTCGAAGAATGCATTAGAAAGCTGCAGAAAGCATCAACTCACAGCATGGCCACACAAACCACTGTATTCAAGGAATCTGTTAAGACCAAAGTCCTATCCCTTATGCTTTATTCCAACCATCCCCACAATAATACACTGCGATTGTATGGTGATTCTTATCACGACCAAACGAAGAACTAGTAATGTCTTCAGACCTTTCTCTATATGCTATTATGACATTCAAAGGCAAATATGCAAAGCTGCTATGACATTTCATATAGCAGGAAGTCCGCAGCATCTCACACCCTGCTATGTGGAAAAACACTTCTAACTATGCACATTAATTTCGCCCTCAACAATCTGGACTCTTATATGCAATCTAGTACTCCTATATCACAGAGTCCGAGAAATTAAGCTAGTCGTTTTTTACCTTGTTCCACTACTTTACCAGAAAATGTACCACGTGCAATAGGAAAGACAACTTGTCCATGTTCGGATTGGCAAAACCAAATGAAGATTGAGCAGTTATGAGAAAGCACAATTGATTAGGGTATCCCATATTAAAATTCAAACCTCAATTTAATTCTAATGCTACTGAAAACAACCGCAACAGAAGTTACCTCAGATAGATGGCATTTCAAGCTTCTAGACGCCACTTTTAAAAAAATTGTAAAAATAGATTTTGAGTACATTTCTAAAACCTCAGCTGGGTTTTGTGAAGGTAACCCTCAAAAAGATGAAAAAACTGGAAACAAAGGCAATAAAATGCGAAAGGAAAAAATAAATGAAAAAGGCAAAAGGAAAGATAAGCAAAGATAGGGGGAGAAAATGCAGGGGAAAAAGGTCAAAACAATGAAATTAAAGAACCTGGTGAAATAAGCATAATTTATTTTTAAAATCCTTAGGACTTTAAGTGGGCACCCATAAAAATTAATTGACCCTCATAAAATTCTAAGAAGCTTAAAATGAGACACTGCTGTACATGTTTCTCGGATCCGCTGCTACCTGTTAGAACTATAATGCCCGTAAACAACAAGCTATTACTGCTAAGAAAAGGGGACAAACGAGGGGCAAAAGATTCCAAGTCGTCACAAAATAAGCAGCTGAGATTCAAAAATCTTTTAGTTGTGTCTCAAAAGTGTATTGCCCCAATTCATGCAATTCTTCACCACATCTCCTATGTACAGCTGCTACAGCTATGCTGGCACTAATCAAGGCTGATATGAGAAATATCATAGTTCAGAAAAGATGAGGGAGAAAGGTAGGAAAGGGGAAATTTTGCTTGCACGTCCATGACCAGCTATGTTATCTTAGACCAAAGACTGAAATTTCCAGAGAGTCCGTGTACCCCTTATCTAACCTAATAAGCCGTTTAATCACAGCTGTCAATCAGAAATAGGAAAACAGAATCAACTTTGTTCAATTAGTTCAGCCAAGAAACAACCCAAGGTAAAACATGTTGCAAACTTGAACGGTCTAATTGCTTCAAATCCCAGATAAGACAATCCATAAACCCCGTAATACATTCTCAAATTAACGGGCCCTTAAAATAGCTACCCAAAAAAAAGTGGATACCTAAGAGCAATTTTTTTGCCAATCATAACCCCAAAAACTCAAACTTTCAAGCTTCCCCAGTTACGTTGTCAACTTTAATGCAAGAATTGCCTGGAACCCAGATAAAACAGTGTACAAGATATAAAATTTGATCAAAAACTATGAATAAACAGCAGCACAAATTCTGGGTTTCATCTTTTCATCAATCCAACAAGAAGAAAGAGGGTGAATCCTTGTTATCTAAGAAAAACCCAAATCATCCAAGTCGATAACCAATCTACCCACTTCTTATTAGCATATGATTTGCCCCAAAATAGCAGCAAAAATAAAATTAAAGGGATGAAGAATAGGAAGAATACCTGCTGGGAAGTTGAAATAGTACTTGCTGTGTGACCAGAGTAATCGAAGCAGATGATGAGTAAGTAATTGAAGGTAAAACAATATAGCTAAAAGGGGCAAAAACGAGAGTGGGTAATCTGGGAATGATTAACAGAGGCGGAGCCAAGTGCCAACTAATAAATGCGTGAACATGAAGATGAAGGTGATTCATTGAGGTTACCGTTGTTCACACTTCACACGTCCCATACTCGGCTTTAACGTTGGGAAGGCAGCCAATAAGCCACCATCTTCTGCTTTTTTGAATTCACACCCTTCTTTTATTGTTTTTGTTTTCTTGTAATTTGCGAATTCTGGTTGTAGTCATACTGGCTCGCCTGGGATCTCGGTCCGACCACCTGCCCCATTCTCATACAGAGTTTCCCTGGGCTGGGAGTGAGCTGGTTCAACTAGGTGACTTTTTTAGAAGAAATTTTTCTCTCTCTCTTTTTTTTTTTTTTTTTAAGGAGATCTTTGAAGTCTTACATAGTTGTATTAACTGCTAAGAATCTTCTCCGTGATAAATGTACAAATTTTTGACAAAATGTGTTCCCTTCCCCTATTGGATAGCAATTGGCTCAATTTTTTACCTAATCAATTGATCAAAAAAGTTTAAAAAAATTTTTTTTTAAAAGTGGAAAACTCACAATAGCGCCCATATATATATATATATATATATATATATATATATATGTATGTGTGTATGTATGTGTGTGTGTATAGATACATATAAGTTTAGGCCTACTTAATGGTGATGGCCGACGTATAAGAGAACTAGTCCAAGATAATAAAACAGCATATATTGACCAGAGCTAATATTTTGGGTTGGTAAAGACCACCAAAATTAGCGGAGATAATCCGCTACATGTCATTCCAAAATAATAAAGTATCGTTTAAATCATATTTGGCCATAAAAAGGAAAACACATCACAAAAAGAAAATATCATTAGAGAATAATTTATCAATTAATAATGAAATTGCAGGTGACGTTTTATCTGCTGAAATTTGAAAATGACAAATGATATCTTGAGTTTGTTGATTGAGGAGCCCCATCAGAGTTCCTTGGCATGAGAAAGGAGCCGAAAAAACAGAAAAGTAAACATCGGGGTTTTAACATATTAGGAAATAATTTGGTCGATATGTTAGTTTATCTGTGCATGATCCAGACCTACAATTTCAAAATCAATTGATAAATTATTCTCTAACGATAGCACTGTTTTTATAAGTATTTAAACGTGAATTTAACTAAGGACTTTTCTTTAGAGCCCCTCGTTGTGTATTTTTACTGTGTTTTTTGAGAATATATGTTAATGGGAAGATAGTGTTACCACTGTTAACTGTTAATACTGTTTGAATTCGTGTGCTCTGAAAATTGAAAGCAATTTGGTACCTCTTGATGGTAATATGTTGGTATTATTATCTATTTATGTTGTATATACAGAATTCATAAACAATATGATTGTATGGTGTCTAACGTATCTAATATTTCGTGTGCATATATATGTTTATTTATATTTATGTTCAAATATATAGGAAATAATCATAATAATAATAATAATAATAATAACAACAACAACAACACAATATCTTTTGTTGTTTCATGTTGGTTGCCAAATTTTGGGTAAAATTGGAAACTTACATAATATATTATCCCTAATTGGTGTATTTATTTTATTATAGTACAATGCATTGTTTTTAGTAATACTAAAAGTACTGTTAGCAATATGATGTAATTAATTATCGTAATTGAACATTACCTTTTCTTTAGAAAAAATCTTCCAAATTTTACTTAACTTCATAAAATCTTTTTTTTGATATAAAATATTTCATGCATAATTAACTAACTAGTATTTTTTGAAAAAACCAAAAAATGTTAACTGTTCTAGAAGTCTTTGGGAGTGACATGCATCAAAATTTTAGAGGGGACAATCAAAAACCCAACATGTACAATAGAATTTTTGTAATCAGTGCATTAATTTCATTATCATATAATGCATTATTTTGATAATATTGGGAGTGGTGTTAGTAATATGACACAATGAATTATCATAATTCAACATTATCTTTTTAAAATTTTTGGAAAGAAAATCTTCTAAAGTGTATAAATATTTTGTTTTAATATATATATATATATATATATATATATATATATATATATATATATATTTATATATATATATATATATATATATATATATATATATATATATATATATATTTGTGTGTGTGTATATGTCTGTATATACATATATTATCCTTATTGATAAGATCATAAATGGAGTTACCAATAAGTTAGAGAGATGAAGGCATACATTTGAGTCGAGAGGTTTTAGATTAAGCAGATCAAAAACCAAATACCTTCATTGTAGTTTCAATAGAAGATAAGAGAAGGAGGAAGAAGTCACCATTGATGGGGGGAAAATACCAAAGGTTGAGAAATTTAAATATTTGGGCTCGATCATTCGACATAAAAGAGATATTGACTAGGAGATTAACCATCCCATAAAAGTGGTTGGCAAAAATGGAAAAATGTTTCAGGAGTGCTGTGTGATAAAATGATGCCTATAGGATTAAAAGGTAAAGTTTATTATATAGTGGTTAGACCTGCTGTGTTGCATGACTCAGAGTGCTGGCCAATTAAAAAGACACCAGTTCAAAGATTGATGGTGGCAAAGATGAGGATGCTTAGATGGATGTGTGACTATATGATGGTGGATAGAATAAGGAATGTAGTAATTAGAGTCATAGCTAAAGTGACTCCCATCAAGGATAGGATGAGAGAGACTAGACTCATATGGTTTGGTCATATGAAGAGAATGAGTGTGGATACTCCTGTGAGGATATGTGAGAAGGTTAGCATCCCTAAAGGTAGAAAACGTAGAGGATGACCAAAGAAAAGCTTGAACGAGGTGATTAGATACGCCTTGAAAGTTTCAGGGTTGATAGAGGACATGGTTCGGGATAGGAGAATGTGATGGGATAGAATAAGGTATTGGAGCATAGAGAGATAGCTTCGTAAATGCCCTTGGGTTGTGGTAGGGTAGGCTATGTCGTTGTGTGTTACGGGATATTTTTCATTTTTGCGTTTTCGTGTTTAAATGCAACTAGTAACTTCGCCTGGTCCATATATTATTAGTCTTCCTCCATTTGTTAATGTATATTTTTCTCTGTGATGTTGTACTTATGTTTTACTTAGTTACTGGCACATGTTTTATTAGCATTTCTTTATTCATTCCATGCTGCTTATCTTTAGTTTGTCTTTAAAAATGTCTTCACTATATCCTTTTTTGTGGGTCTCTTCGAATCAACTTCTCAACAGGTAGAGATATCTGTAGAAGTAAGGTTGCCTATATCTACATTCTCCCAGATGCCGCGAAGGCAGAACCCATATTGAGAATTATTATTGTTGTTGTTGTTATGTGTGTATTAACTCAATGGTTAGAACACGTACGCGTGAATGGACCAAAAACATCACCCATGTACAAGTTTCTAAAAACCAGTAAGATCGGAACGTTTCTTTTGGGAAATGACATGATCAAGTGGAACTCCACAAAATTCCTTATTGATAAGGATGGGAATGTCCTTGGACGATATGCTCTAACTACTCCACCCTTGCCTCTTGAGGTTGTCAATATTAGGCATACCGTCTTGTCCTTCTTTCCATTTTTCACTTGTTTACTTCTTTGTTTGAATGCTGAGAAGTTCTAATCTCTTCTTTAATTTGGCATATAATGATGCAGGATGACATCAAAAAAGCATTAGGAGAGGAACAAATAGTCCACCATATTACAGTTTTGGTAGTTTCCTACTTTCCTTTAAGTTGTTGAAGAAGATTATAGCCCAACCCCACCCGCCTCCTTGGGTTAGCACGATGGGTGATTGGACATAATATTCTCATTTCTCAGCCATCAAAGCGAGGCTAGATAATTCTCAGGGGAGATTTCCGGGTTCTAAGTAATTAAAAAAAAAAAAGGGCAGCCCGGTGCACAAGTATCCCGCGTTCACGCAGGGTCCGAGGAAGGGCCGCACCCCAAGGGGTGAATTGTAGACAACCTAACCTAACTTTGTCAGTGGTTGATTCCACGGCTCGAACCCGTAACCTTTTAGTCACACGGAGACAACCTTACCGTTGCTCAAATGCTCCCCTTCAAGTAATAACTTGTACCAATTTTATTATTTTTTTCAAAATATATGCATGTTCATAGTTTTTTTCTTCCTTTTCTTTTTAAAAATAAAGATATGTTCCCTTTATTTATCGTGACTTGTATGACAAATAAGATAATCCAAAGGCAATTATAACATAAGGAATTGAGAGAATGAAAGATTTGCACGAGACTGTTTAGACAAAATGTAATATGAGAGATCGATTACAAAACGAGATTGGTTCAATTAATATGATTTACTTGACTTATACACAATATAGTCCTATCTTTTCTTTTTTTTTTTGGGTGAAATATGTTTTACTCTTATGAGAATGTTTGCATTCATTGATATGGAGAATGCCATAGATCCTAAAAACTTGAATTGCAGACTTGAATTTAGATGTGCTATTTTGCATGGAAATGAAAATGCTAGTAAAAGATTTGATATGATCGTACTCACTTGAACGGTGAAGCTTAGGCTTTATAAAATATAAGTGAGGTTAAACGATACAAATGACTCGAGGCTAGGAGCTAAGATGTTAAAAAATAATTTATTTATTTTGAAAGTCGAAAAATTATAGCAAATTAACTGTTTAGAACTTTGGACATATCCATTTTTTAAATTGGTATCCTATTTGTGATTAAACAGTTAATCACATGCTCTAGGACAATAATAAATTATTAATATGCCCTTGCAACTTTGGACATTTTATACGGCTAGATTAGCACTCCTTATGGAATAATTTACATGCCTAATTACGTCCAACACTTCCGCCGTGCTACAAGGCAAATTTAAAGAAATAGGAGTTCTCCTTTACACACGTTTTAGTAATTTAGAATCGTGTAGCATTGCAAAGTAATTAAGTTGTGAAATCAAACCAAATGATATACTTGAAGTTAGGCCTACTAGAGTCCCAAAATGAAGCAACTCATTTTGCCCTATTTACAATGATGTACTCAAAATTAAACTAGATTAATTGTCGATTTGATCTATTATAAATTTGAACTAAAATGACTATATTTAATTTTTATAGCACTTGATAAGAGAAAGATTAGTATTAGAAACAACTAAAACATAAAAACAATGTTAACTTGAACTTATCAAACTGAAAATATTCAATACCAAAACACAAATTAACCAAATTATGGAAGGATTTGTACTTTACATTGAAAGATTATTCGTTACTTTTATACTAGTTTGATATTTGTTTCTCTGGTTTTTTTTTGTTAGAACTTTAATACTTATTTCTTACTATATTAAGGTATTTCTAATAAAAAAGACTATTATTAAACATTTTTAGCGGAAATCAAATTATTGATAATTTTTAAATATTTTACTAGTCCAAGTATTCCAAAGTCTATATATATATATATATATATATATATATATATATATATATATATATATATATATATATATATATATATAATATATATATATATATATATATATATATATATATATATATATATATAGAGGGAAGGGTTCTAGTAAGCACCTTCCTTTAGGTAAGCACTACCCAGTAGGTAGGCACCTCAAATCTGAACCGTTCTTTCTTTATCTAATGGCTTGGATGAAAAGGACCCTTTTAACAATTAAAAAAAAAGAAATTTTAATTTTTTTCAGAATCAGGGGGTGGTCAGCGAATGCCCAGCCCCTTTAGCCCTCAAATCTCACTTCCTCTCTGTCTCCCTTCTCTCTCTCATCTCTCCCTCTCGCACGCCGGTGCCGGTGCCTGCCACCAACTACCGTCCGGCCCGCCACCAGCCACCGCGTCACCGACCATCTTCTTCTCTCCCTGCGTTTGTCTATCCGTTCTCGGTCTCACCTCCTCTCGCTGTCCTCCTCTCTCTCGTCTCTTCCTCTCTGTCCAAGCGCTAGCGCCGTCTCTCTCTGTCTGTGCTTCCCGGCCGGCCGGCGACCCACTTGCAGCCTTCCAATTCCCCCCACCGGCGAGTTTCTGGGAGTCGGGTTTCCTGGGCGTGGCGGCCTCACCGAAAATTCACTCACTGTGAACGATTGCAAGCCCAGCCGTTATGGGGAATTCGTCGGAAGACCACGCCTCGCCACTACTGGAGACCTCCCAGCCACCGTCACACGCCGCCCAGTGGGGCTCGCCGCTGCCGGAAACCTCCCAGCCGGATATGGCTGGTAAGAATTTCAATTATTTTGCAAAATTAAATGTAGGTTTTTGTATCAAGAGATTTGTTTCAATTTGGAGGTGAATATATATAGGATTGTACAACCAAATTGAAATTTGCATAATATTCACTTGGTAATAGTTTCCTTCTTGTCTAGAATAAGGATGTCTATAACACAGTTTGATAATCTCACTGCCTTTATAGCATTTGATCTAAACATATGAAAACAGATAACCTAGCACCTATACAAAGTTCCAAACAGAAGCTTGAATAAAGCATGTTGTGAAATTAAGCTTAATAAGCCATTCAGGCTTGAGAACATGATGTAAACAAATAAGACACTTGAAAAATGCAAGTAATGTAGCCCTATAAAAGCTAACATTTGAAATGGTCCATCGGCTTAGAAGTTTGCATAATATTAATGGATAATGTCATTGCTTGCAATTGCTTCCACATTATCATAATTTGTTAGTACATTACTTTGGTAGGTTATTATAATATGGAAGCAGCTCATGAAGAGGGCGAACAACATCAAACGCCGAGAAAATGCCAAAGTCCTAAGCATGTTATCAAAGAATGGCTACCCTTTTGCTAGGAGGAGTTCAAACCGAAAGAAGGATTAGAGTTTGCAAACTTGGAAGAATGTGAGAAATTCTATAAATCTTATGCTCATCATGTTGGTTTTAGCATTCATAAATGGTCATCTAAAAAGGGCAAAGAAGGTGTTCAAAAATATAAGTACTTTGTATGCTCTAAACAAGGGTTTAGACGAGCTTCAACGAAGGTGAACCCCAATCGGAAAGTGAAGTTGACTAGAGAGGGTTGTAGTGCGATGGTTGGTTTCAAAAGATCAAGTAATGGAATATATGTGATTTTCAAATTTTATGAAGGTCATACACATTCACTTGCCACTCCTAGGAAGCGTCATATGTCAAATTCTAATAGAGGTGTCAATAGTGTGCATAGGACTTTATTTAAGTTACTCACTCGGGTTAATATTGATCCTTCTAAAGCTCATCGCATCATAAAGGAACAAGTTGGCGGTTTTGAAAATGTTGGATGTAGTCGACAAGACTTAAAAATTTTTTAAAGAGACTTGAAAGCATTTATCAAGGATTCTGATGCAGAAATGTTTGTCGAGAATTTTAAGAGAAAGCAAGAGGTTCATCCTTCATTTTATTTTGCTTATGAGTTGGAAGGTGATGGTACACTTAAACATGTATTTTGGGCTGATGGTATTGTAAGATTGAATTATTCACTGCATGGTGATGCGGTTTCATTTAATACAATATATGATACTAACAGATATAAAATGATATTTGTTCCATTCACGGGGTTGGATAACCATAGACTGTGTGTCATATTTGAAGCTGCATTCTTGGGGGATGAAAAAGCTGAATCATTCAGGTGGTTGTTTGATAAGTTTTTAGATGCAATGGGTGGCCATATGCCTGTTTGTATTATCACTGATCAAGATCCTGTCATGAAAGTAGCAATAGAAGAGAAACTTCATTCGACCACCACAGATTTTGTATTTGGCATATCATGAGAAAACTTTCTGGAAAAGTGTGATGTGTTCTAAATAATAACAATGAGTTTCTAGCCCGGTTCAAATCATGCGTGTACAATTCAGAAACTGCAACTCAATTTGAACAAGAGTGGCAACATGTTACTCAGGATTTTAGGTTGCAAAATAATGCATGGTTGTCGCATTTGTATGACATTCGGGATATGTGGATACCTACATATTTTATGGATTTGTTTTTGGGAGCAGTTTTGAGGACCATGTCAAGATCCGAAAGTGAAAATCGATTCTTCAGCAATTTCATAAATCCACATTTAAGTTTGGTTGAGTTTTGGATGCGATTTGAAAGTGTTGTGGACTTGCAAAGGTATGCTCAGTTGTAGGCGGATAATCAAACCTCTTCTTTAGTGCCTGTATTGAACTAGTAAAGAGTTGGAGAGGCATGCAGGTAAAATTTATACTTATTCCAATTTTTATAAGTTTCAAGATGAATTTTGGAATGCATGTATGGATTGTGAGATTGAGGATAAAGAACCAACAGAAGAAGGATTTGTGATTAATATAGTAGACAATAGCCAAAACATGGCTATAAAAAGGCAAGTTATATATAACTCCTCAAACCACGTGGCGCACTGCTCTTGCAAAATGTTTAAATGTGAAGGTATTCCTTGTTGCCATATTTTATGTGTTTTGAAGGGAAAGGCTTTGCATTAATTGCCTTCCTACTATATTTTGAATCGATGGACTAAGATGGCGGCAAACAGGCCAAATTTTGCTGTGGATGGCACTATCTTAGAAGGGCGCTATCAAATAGAGCATGAAGACAAGTTAATTTCAAGAAATTGGTTAGACTTCTTGGTTTGTATGCAAGTAGCTGGAAGAGACTTGGAAAAGCTCACCCTTGTTAGCAAAAGAATTCAAAATATTTTGAAAGTAGTGAAAGAGTTATGTGGTAGTACAAGTGAAAGCAAAATAAGTGAATTGGAGTCATTTATGGGATCGAGTGCTCCCGAGCAAATAGACATTCTCCCACCTAAACAATGCAACACCAAAGGAAGTGGTAAACGACTTAAAGGTGGAAAAGAGAAATCAATGGAGCAACAAGCTAAGCAGTTGAGACTTTGTAAAGCTTGTGGGCAACAAGCTTACCATGATAGCCGTAATTGTCCTTCAAAGAGCTCCTCATAACTTAAGGTAGGAATCATTAGTTATCTATCACTTTAATTTACAAATTGTTTATATGTAATGTTTTTGTCAATATGCTCTAATTAACTATTTTTTGTAATTTTGGTATGATGAAGGTGCACCTGAGGACTTTGTGATGGATAGGATGGTGCCTCCTTGCAAGCTTCTAGAGACAACTTTTCATTTATGGTGTATAAGATATTGTAGTTGTATTGGTATTTGGATTTCGAGTTTGGTTAAGTATGTTTGTATCAACCTTAAGATTGGAGTTTGGATAAATTGTATTTGTGATATGGAGTTTGGTTAAGTATGTTTTAATTTTAATTGTTTTCGTATTTAGATTTTATGGCTTATCAGGGTCAAGAAGGTTTATGGAGATTGGAATGGTATTCACAATTGGAAAGGTAATGTTCACTGCTTACTTATAGCCTATGTGGGATTTGAACCCACATCCTTTGTGCGAATGCACAAATGCTCTACCACTTGAGCTAATAGGCTTGAGTAACAATAATGACAAATGACCAAATCTCCAATAAGATAGCAATGACCAAATCCCCAATTAGATAGCAATTTGAACATCCATGTTAACACTTGACACAACAAAAATCCTAAACCTAAACATAGGCAGCATTGATGGAAAAGATCATACCCCTCAACATTTATAAGTGCCAAATTGTCTACTGTTGCAAACCCTTTCATAGGAGATTGCATACGCTCACCATCTCCATTTTCATCAAGCGAAAGGCAACATATCTTTGTTCCAGGAGCCATAAGATTGAATACATTTCTTATTACAATTGGAATGTCATATCGCATCACAGGAATTATGGTCTTTGCTCATAGTAAACTTTGCTCATAGCATCACAGGCCTCAGAGCCATCCAAAGTCATTTAGCATAACAGGAATTATGTCAATATTGACCCCTCTAAATGGCCTTTACTCATAGCAAACTTTAACTCTTATTTAGCACTAACC